>WNHD01004941.1:0-10688 GCA_011057455.1 Ganaspis sp. Gsp50 | reverse complement strand
AAAGACTTCAATTAGGTCTTATTTTTTTCAAAATTGTATTGCCGATTAGAGAAAAAATGAAAAACAATTTTATACTTTATACTTTTCATGATTATACACGTTTTTGATTCATCAAAAAAGGGGTGTCTTGATAATTCTGGACGGTAGTGTAAATAAAAAGATTCAAGCGAAAATAACTATTACTTAAAAAATTTGTCCACATTGGATCTGCCACTTTGAATTTAAGAAAACTTACATCAAGTATAATCAGCGACCCCAAAAGCTTCTAAGTAACGTGATTTAAGAGCAAATAACAATTTTTTAAGAAAATCGTCAGCCATATTGAATCCGCCATTTTGTATTTGAAAAAACTGACGTCATATTCGTAATTTGCGGTTTCAAAAACCCTCGAGTTTTATGGAAATCCATAGTTTATTTTTTAAGTTATTCTTAACTTTCACTAAGGTTTATAAAATGAACAAGACATTTGTTTTGTGACTGGCTTTTCTTTTCGGCTAAAAATTTCAAGTGAATTCATCAACTGGTTATGAAAATATCCAATTTTAAAAAGAATGTATGGTAATTTTCAAAATGGCGTAGCTACTTAATTATTTTCAAAAATCCTTTTGGGTCAAAGTTTCTTATTATAGAGAAATGATTTTACAAAGTTTTACTCAAAATAGATAAAGAAGTGATATTTTTGATGTGAAATAGCCCTCATTAAAATTTTTTGGAGACCATTTTTTTCAACAAATACGTTTTTTTCCCATAACATATATCCGTGAATAAATAAAACAAAATAAAATTGTTCTTTTGATTAAAAATTAATTGAATTTTAATTATTCTCACGATTATGATTCTTGAGACGATTCCTCAGGGAGGAAGCAATAATACATTATTTTAGAGTAGATGAATGTGGTATATGACTTTGAACCAAGAGAAAATAATTGATTGCAATATTCAGACATGTATACAGAGCATATGTGTATCTGACAGGAATGCCTCAGGTCGAAATGTTCCAAAACCTTGTGTAATATACTGTTAGAATTTACGTCCTGTATGACCTGTGATGCGTGAACTTGCCAACTCTGCTTTGTTTGCTTTTACTCTATTAAAGAGGACCTCCTTCAACTTCTCGAAGCTGACACTATAAACTTTACTATACTAATTATTAAAAATTCTAAAATCTCATTGAAAACATATTCTACTAAATAAAGGTAAATTTTCATTCTAAACTCTAAAAATATCTATTAATTTTTTGTTATTCTATATTTATTAAATAATTTGATCATTTGCGATCGAAAAATAAAAATATCACTTATTTTATTTATAAATATAACATAATTATAATAATTATATTAATTACCATTGACGCCCTAAACTCTTAGTAACTTCAAATAATGATTCTTTATTCACGAGGACAATTTGAATTTGTGTTTTAAAGAAGTAAAGACAAAAGTAGAACATATCGTGTCTGGCCAAACGAAGACTTTTCTACTGACAGAAACTCCCGAGTTGGCACATTTGTTGTTTAAACGTATTTGGAAAAAGAATCGAAAGAGTCGAAAGGCACACCGAGGGCATACTCACGCAATTCTTGCACATCAAATTGAAAACGTTCTTTTAATTCCGCCATTTTGAAAAAATCTAATATCATGGTTTACATTTTATTTTAATTTTTTTTAGTTAATTTAGTAGAATGCCAAATCTTTTGAAGGGTCACGAAAATAAAATTACAATAATTGTAGATTTTATCAGCAAACTCAGTCTCATATTGATTAAAACAGGGGGTAGTTCATAATTTCATAAAATAATAATTTAAATTAAAGTAATCAAAAATTAAAGTAAACAAAAATAAAACTGGTGATCAAACTATAATACATATATTTCAATAAATAAAATTTCAAAATCGATATTTTTAATTCAAATTGCAATTAATAACAAATTTTTATAATAGTTAATTAATTAAGCAATAACAATTTAAAGACATAATGGAAATAAGACAAAAGGGGTATATAATAAATATTATCATAATTTAAAATATTATATTTGCTCTTCCAGGTTTTCAAAATTATGGAACTAAAATTCAAAGAGAGAATATAATTCGATAATGAACTAATCAATCCAATTAACAATCCTTAACATTCATAAAGTTTATTTGAAATAAAGAAATAAATAAAAAAATAAATAAATATAAAGAAATAAAGAAACTTTAAGGAGGTAAAATTATCGTCCAATAAAAAAATACTAAAATACACAAGATATTTTATAATTTTATGCATTAAAAAAAAATAAAGGGGAACAAAGTTTGTAAAGTTTTCAAATTAGAAAAAAGCAATTAAATTATTATAATTAAATAAGTAAAAATTATTTTATGTTCTAATTAAATTATTTTATGCCTAATTTTGTATGTTCATTTCGAGAACACATTGCATCCTCATAGAGAAAATTCTGTTTTACCAATAAATTTTTGATTTCAATCCATTTCTGCATAAAAATTCTTCCAAAAAGCAATAGTTAGTGAAGTTTTTTATTTTCAAAAAAATAATAACTTCAGATAAATACATAATACAATGTCCAATAAAAACTTAAAAGATACATTTTTTATGCAGCTATAAACCACTGACAAAATATTGAAGTTTAGACTACAATTCAAAACAAAATTCTTTAGAAACTCGAGATTTTTAAAAATCTTTGTTTTTTAAAATTGAATATAACTTTGGACAGAATGGAACTGAAAGCTTCATGAAACGGTCAATCGATGTGTTTTTATAGTGAAAAAAGATACAATATTTACTTTTTAACTTTTTATAAAAATGAGGAAAATATTTTTAAAACACGATTTGTTCGAAATTTTAAAATGCGAAAACGGACATATTGTCAAAAACTTGTGTTTTGGGTTCCTGAGGTCGAGAAACGTCAAGAAATGATGATAACTCGAAATCGAAAATTTGGAAGTAAAACAAAACTTCCTCTATGAGCAAGCAATAATTATGTTAATAATTAATAATAAAATTTATTTGGAACAAATGAATGAGTTAGTTGGTTCTGAGACAAATATACCATTTCTTTGGGTGTACTACTTTAATATTCATAGATTCTAATTGCTTTTATTAAAGTCAATAAAATTTTATCTTGTGAACTAAATTATATTTTAAATGTAACAGAAAAAGGACAAATCAAATTAAATTTTAAAAAGAATCAAATTTATCTTCTCTGAATTAATGATTTCTTTGATTCAATCAATTCGATTCAAAAGATGTTGAATTATCTTTCTTCTAAAATATATAAATATATAAAATATATCTTCTAAAACATCTTGAAAAGACTGGCTTCCAAGATTATTGAGTGACTAAATCCAATAAAGTTATTCTCAGAACTAATCAATAATTAATTTAGATCCTGAGCTATAAAAAGGACTTTGCTTATTAGGCCAAAGGTAGATGATAAACCTACTGAAAATAATTAATGACTTATGAATTTCACATTAAGTTAATCCGAAGCAATGAAGAGGATCAAATTTCAATATTCTGCGCATGTGTAAATGTCACAGTGAGCTACTGCGCATGTGTAAGTGTCACAGTGAATTACTGCGCATGTGTGAGTGTCACAGTGTACTACTGCGCATGTGTAAATGTCAGAGTGAGCTACTGTGCATGTGTAAATGTCACAGTGAGCTTTCGGGTCGCTGAATCTGAATTCGAGGTCAAAATTCAAAAGTTACTTCATGTTTTCTTTCTAGCTTCAAAAAACAAGAAATTTAAGTTTAAATGGTTGTAGAATTTGTAAAAACTATATAAAAAATGCACAACTCCAATTAATTTAATCTTTGAAGTATTACCTTTCATTTACGTCCAGAAAACTTGAAAAATATTCAGCGGTTCCCGAGATATGACACCTGACGTTCGCGCATATAAATCGGCCAAACACAATGAGATTTTATTGGAAAATAATAAGGTTTAAGATACGCTAACCCAACATTTTTTAAAAATTTTTGAATTTAAAAAGTATCAAATATTTATTATGATAATTGTAACCATTTCTACTGTCACGGCTGAAATGAGTTGCAATATGAGAAAGAATCTGATGATTGATCACTTGAGTAGTAATGAGCAATTTGGTAAAAGTTTTTTCCTGGATAGACATTCTCAGAATTGATGCCATGTGCTGAATAGTAAGCAGATGCATGGCTGAATCACGGTCTTCCTTCCTGGGGTAGTGAGTATGTGTGTGTATACAACACTGTGAGGCATGAGAGGCACTCAGCATACTGTCAGCTAAATGGAATGGTAAGCTTCGTCTTTGCACCACAAAGGGGATGAAACGCCACAGGAGCGTATTAGACAGGTAGGGATGATACTGATAGAGAGGGAAAGCTAAGGATGACCTTTATTTGATCGCCTCAGCAGAATTGCCCGAATTGCCTTTCTGGCGCTACTGCTAGCCAAATCATTTAATCTCACAATCAGTGCTAAAATATTTTACAATCTCTACACTGTGTAATATAATTCAATTAACGATCTTTCAATTAATCATTCAATGCTTACAATATGACGTGGTAAAATTGACCATGCACAATTTTTTCGACTTTTAGTCTATTATATACTAATTTCAAAGTTAAAATTATTAAATACTTAGCTTTCTCTGCTTGAAACTTGGCGAAACGCGCGCTCAATCGTTCCTTTTTTTTCAAAATTCTACGTATTCCAATATTAGAATTCTCGGAAACCAAACCGTCGATTCAGGTCCGCGTGGCAAGAGCGCCGCGCGCAGCTGTTATCGGCGTCAACCAATCACGCACGACCTGCTCCCCTCTCGCTAGCTCGCAGTCCCACCACCAAGCGAAGAAGTTCGCGGCGCAGCGGCCGGAGAGCTCACTCGGCTTCCTAACTCCAACCAGCACGGAGGTTTCTCCATAGCTCCGTCGTTGACACTTTTTCTTCGCCATTTATGTTCTTCAACCAATTTAACGTATTTTTTCTGTTTTATTGAAAATAAAGTTTTGTATGCCATTCAAGAAATACATTTTCAAGTTATTAATCTTCAAAGTTGTAACTTCTTGTTCATGTGTGCACCCACGTTTTAATGTTCTCTTCAATGAAACGTTGTTACTTTCTCTCTTATTTCTTTTTTTTTATAGTTTAGAGAATTTTTATTTATTTCCATCATATAGTATTCTATCAACATTTTTATTTTGTTGCATAATTCTATGTCACATATGCACTTTATGGTCCTTATATTGTTTACGAAATTTTTATTCTGTCAGTGAAAAGTAAAACTTTCTATAGAATAGATATATTGTTTATATGTCCGCAATTTTGAAAAAAATATATAAACAGATTTGTAATCAGGAGCCCAAAAAACGCCTATATATACTAAATATAAGTTTTAGTTTAAAAGATAAAGTTTTTACCAAAGTATATCAATTCTTTGGTACTTCTTTGCAATAAAGACGCCATATTGGTTTTCTGAGTGAATAACAAATCAATCTGGAATCTTGTAGAGTGATGTTAAAAGTATAAAGAAACGCTGGTCCCAAATTATTAAAAAAAAATCTATGTCTCCTGTACTATTTTAAATAAGGCTGTTTAATAAGTTTTGGACGTTATTGGGTTAATTCAAGGACAAATTATTATCCCACAAAAAAGTTTTCGGTATACCAAGTTTTCAATGGGAATCTGATTCTCTCATAAATTATTGTGCCTTTGAACTCATTTTTTAAACTTACGATTATAAATCTGTTTAGGAAAATACGAAATTCAAAATGGCGGTTCCAATATGGCAGTAGGATTAAAAAATTTAAAATCGTAAATTCATTATAGCAGGCATATTTTGTAATCACCTTTAGTTTTTATATTAAATTGGTGAAATTATAAATAAGAGTGCATAAAAAGGAACTCTTTAAAAAACAAATTTTTAGATTATTACTGAGTTTTACTTTTATGATTTATTTTCCTTCTTTCGTGCTATTATGGTTCTTTTTATTCTACTTAAAGCAAAAAACTGAAAAAGTCTTTCAGCCTCTTTTGTTACTTTATTACTTTATTATTTCTTTTTCATATAATTTTCTCTAGACTGTTATATAGTTTAAATTCTTGCGGCATAGTGCACATGAATTACCGCATTTTACGAGGGATCGTAGGTGAACATGATTTCAAATTTACATCATTGGCAAGAAAATATGATCGCTTCATGAAACTGTCACTGTCGACTTATTTATTCAGTCCATAAATAATAAAATTGGATTATCAATGACGCCAGGCTTCTGATACTTTGTTTTTGCCATTGACGTTTATGATGGTATTTATTACTTGAAATTCGATCATTATGAAAATTTATAATGCACAAAGTATATCACGCTCAATTTTCATTCCAAGAATAAATTTTTTCTCGGTTATTTCAATTCGTTTATAACACGCTTCTGCACGTGATAAATTAAATAAAAAAGGTCAATAAACATTTGATAAAAAACTCGATAAACGTTTCATAAAAGCTCAATGAGAAATAAATAAATTCTTTAGGTAGACAAAAATTAGAAATTAGAAAAGAAAGAAGATAGAACATTTTAAGCAAGACTTCCCTATGAGGAAGCAAAATTAAGATTGAAACATATATTCGAGTTTTAATGTAAATTGTTATTTTCACTTATTTGTATTAAGTAAGTTTATCTAATGCTTTCTGTTCTTTCTAAAAAGAAATTGAAACACTAATTACTCAGCAGCAAAAATGAATTAGTTTATGAATGTCGAGCTGTATTAGTAAAAGAATTTTTTAAAAGATAAGCTAATAGTAGCAGCTATTTCACGATGCGCGTGGTCAGGCTTTTACAGTAATTGGAGTGTCTAACTCAAAGGAGAGACAGATGAAGCGTGAAATTCACATCACGTTAAGGAAAAGTAAGTAGAAAATATACAAAACACCAGGAAGGACGTCACCATTTTTTTCTGACCAAAATAGTCATAATATAAACAGCAGATTATTTATCTGATTATTTATCCGCAGATGGAAATTATTTGTAAATGTGTTCCAAATGGTTATTCACAGAGAAATTGTAAAAAACTGTGTTCCCGAAATATAACAAAAAGGCGCAACCAGGCTTTTTTTTTAAAGAGTGTCAGAAAAAAAAGAGTTCAAAGTTTGGTTCGCCTGGTCATTTTGGTAAATATAAAAAAATTGCAAGGCCCAAAGTTATTATTTTTTGTCTTGTAGCAATTTTTGAGGTTAACAATAGAAGAAATCACTTTACCGAACTGACTAGTAATACGTCCGGTGACCTTCGAACCTTCCTTTACAGCGTTTAGATGTAAAATTACATACACACCTGTTTTCCTATTTGCTTAATATTTTCTACTTTTCGTTTTCTTCGAAAAAATTCGAAGAGAAATTCCGAGAAGAAAAGTGATCGATATCCCTGCATTATGATTGGAAATAAAGTTGTCTTGAAAAGAAGCACTAGAGTGGGTTGTATAGCTGGATGCCTGTGCTCTTCTCGAGCGAAACTTTTCGTTGTGGACGTTACTTCGGCCTCCACAATATTTTTACCCGCTCTGCGGTTCCCAAGATTAATTCGTCAATTACGAATGAATCGGGTGAAAAAAATGGTTGAATGTCGAGAGTAGGATCGATCGCTCAAGACGAATGACCCTCCATTGTCCGACAGTCATTCATCGACTATTTTTCTCATGCTTTTCTTTGTGGATTCGATTTCTCCTTTTATTCTCAAATCATTCAATATTCCTTGTCCATTTAACGTTTACGCACCCATTTTGTGATTCTCACCTCGTCATTGAATTATTCATGAAATTCAAACACTTGCTTCTCAAAGGACGTGGCAATTTTCTCTCGCCAGTGTACCTTTAAATATCGCCTCCCGATGTAATGCTCGCAATTAAGAGATATTTCATTTTACACTCTTGTGGAAATTAGTTTACTATGTAAAACAAAATTTAAATTAGTTTCTATATTTGCCGTGCGGAAAAAGTTTCCTGAATTGAAACTCGTTGTAGTTTTAAATATTTATTATTGTCGTGCTGCCTTTTTAGACTTCTGCGCATGTGCAACTGCAATGTGTAACTTATGCGCATGCGTAACTACCATATGGCACTTCTGCGCATGTGCAATTGCCTTATATCACTTCTGCGCATGTGTAATTGCCATATGTCACTTCAGCGCATGTGCAATTGCCATATGTCACTTCTGCGCATGTGTAACTGCAATATGCGACTTATGCGCATGCGTAAATGTCAAAGATGACTACTGCACATTTGCAACTTCCTGAAAGACATTTTTAAATATGTCTTCATGCTTAAAACAGAATATATCAATTGAATTTTTATAACTGACATTGCAATAAGTAAATTTAAGTACATATTTCAAATGGTTTAGAGGTTTTTTAGAAACTGCTTCAACAAACTAATATAAATATAAAAATGCAAATTAATTCTTATCAATTAAAAGTTTACTGGAACGTTAAATTTTTTCTTAAAAATATTTTACAACTTTCTAAGTTTTACAAGCAATGGCAATATAATAGAACGTTTATGAACTTTAATTGTTTAAACAAATGATAGTCGATTTTGAATTATTCAAAAAAAGCAAAAGGCTCGGATAATTTTGAAATGTTCACATTGTTTTTTGAAATGGAAATTTTAGTTGTAAATTTAACATGAAAATTTTGAAAGGAATTTAAAAAGTGTCTGCAATGTAGTCTGGAGAGACGAATAGCAAGCCGCTTGTGAAAATACCAAATTTTGAAAGTTTAGCAAATTTTTATTATTCATTAAAATTCATGAAATTTGTTTTCAATTCAATACAGAATTAGGCGATTTATCTTGTGTAGAATAAAATGATAAATTAAAATTAATTGCTACTGTAAACATATACACATCAATTCGTTTTTTAATATAGAAAAATTTTCCCAAAGGAGCTGTCATTAAAAAATTATAATCTTAAAATTTATGTCATATACGCAATAAAAACAAAATCTTAAACTGTTTGGACCTTAAAACCAAAATGACTGAAAGTCAGCAAATTTTATGGCTTAAAACAAGATTAAGTTAGTTTTAGGTATTAAAATTCAACTCTTGATGCTGAAATTTAGTTGAAATTATTATTATTTAGTTGAAGTTTAGCTGAAATTTAGTTGATGTAAACGGGTTCAGTCTAAAATGGTCTAAAAGTAAGACTTCTTTTGCTTCCTTATAGAGCAAGTATTTTACAGTGTAAAATAGGATTTTTAAGGTACAAAATAATTGAACAGTGGCCTTTTTTTACATCAAATGATAGTAAAACATATACTTTATATAGATCAATCAATTCCTTTTTTAATGCAGAAATTTTTTTCCAAAGGAACTGTCATTAAAAAGTGATCATTTTAAGAGTTATATGAAAAAATTATAATTTTAATTGTCAAAAATCATGAAAAAGTGTCATTTACTCCTTCAATTCTTGGTAAAATATATACTTTACATATAGGCCAATCGATTCGTCTCAATGCAAGGAATCTAATTTTTTCAGTCAAAAGTTAAAATTTTTATTAGAGAAAACATTTTGTGGAATAAACAATATTTTTTAAAGAGAAAAGGTGTTCAAAAATCTTTGCTTGAGTATTTCTAAAAATCTCTGCGTTCGTATCTAGATCTTTATGAATGTAAAAAGCCTACCAAATTTTATGAAACTCGGTTCAAGCGTTCTCGAGATATTTTTTCTAGTAATATATTATAATATACGATACTTCAAAGAGTAGGTACTTAAAAAAACGAGTTTTTAAATGAGATCTATCAAATGTCCTCTAATTGATCTTGATTAGCAATATTTATTTTGATGTTATCTTTGACAGTCAACTAACCTATAATTTTGAGGTTATGTTGGACCTGTAACTGGTCTGAAATTTGGAGGTTATGTTTGATAGATACTTCATCAGGAAATCTCAAACTGACCTCTCTGGTAAGTTTGATTTTTAATTATGTCAAAAACTACCTTATTCGATATCTGACTTACAATTTTACGGTTAAATATATATATTGTATATATAACCATTAAAAATTTCCATCGAAATTCAAAATTTATTTAAAAATTCGACTATAAGAGATCATCCACATATTACGTGATACCCTTAAGGGGTTAAACAAAATGTCACGCTCTATTGTAATTTGACATGAAATCAATGGAACAAACATCATGCAGGGAGGGGAGGGTCAGAATTTCCAAAAATATGTATCACGTATGTAACATATACATATAACCCCTTGACTTACGTAGATAAATATACAGGGTAAATGAAAATTTCATGAGTTTTTCATGATTTCCATGAAAAAGTAGAAAAATTTCCATGGTATTTTATAATATAATTATTAATAAAATAAAAATGATTTTTTCAACATTTTGAAAGAATTTAAATTACTTTCGAAATAATAAAAGATTTTTAATAACAATTCTCTATACATAATTAAAATTACTTAAGATCATTATTTTTAATTTGAAAAGCATTTTAAATATTTTGAATTTTTTAAAAATATTTTATTTAACACATGTATAAAAAGTCCCACTTTTGACACATGGAAACCGTGGCAAAAATCGCATTTCATAAGCAAGGATTCTATAAATACACGCGCGCATGCGTAGATGACGCATAGGACTTTTATTCAACGATAGTTTCTTTTTACCACACTTTTATTTAACGATAGTTACTTTTTGGTTAGGTTATGGAC
>WNHD01004940.1:542-11232 GCA_011057455.1 Ganaspis sp. Gsp50 | reverse complement strand
TATTGAACAAAATTGAATTTCGAATTCAACCATGACATGGAAAGTTTTTTTAAATTTTATTTTATTGCTTTCTGCATGTATTATTTTTTTATATTATTCTTTTTAAATTCTGCGTATTATTACGCAGAAATAAATTATTATTTAATATTAATTAAATTATTCTGCGTATATTTTATAATATTCTTTAATTGAATTATGCGTTACCAGAAGTGTCGAGAATAATTCCTCCAGCTTCTTCGATGATTAATTTTCCTGCAGCCACGTCCCAGGCTTCTATACTTTCGACATGATAGGCTTCTACTGCTCCCATTGCAACGTAACACAACGTCAAGGCTGCGGTTCCCAGTGTCCTTATCCTGTAAATTATGTTTCTTTCTTTTTCTTTCCACAAGAAATAATTTTTTTTCTAAAACTGGAAAAACAATTACCCATGCGTTCCTTGAATCAGCGAATGCATTCTTCTGTAAATACTGACTAAAAATTCTTTATCCTTTGCTATCCAGGGCTCCATTGCTACCAGCGCTTGCGACAATTCTGAAAAAATTCATTTGAATACTCTTTTATAATATCGAATATTATTTTACTTGTTAACAAATCTTACTTCTTTCTAAACAAATTACTAAAAGCTTTACTTTAAATATTTCGATAAAGTGAATCGATTTATCTCTCTAATTCTAAAATTCTTCTAATATTTTTTTTATTCATTTAAAATTTTGTATTTGATTTAAACTTTGTATTCGATTTAAAATTTTGTATTTGATTTTGTATTTGATTTTACAATTTTGTATTTGATTTTACAATTTTGTATTTGATTTTACAATTTTGTATTTGATTTACAATTTTGTATTTCATGATAAAAATCTAAATAATTTTCATCAGTGTTTTTAGGGTGTTGTTACCTTTGATGGAAGATGTTCTGATTCGTTTTCCATTTAGGAAAGCTCCTTCGCCTCTTCTTGCCGAGAAATACTGATTAATGAGAGGATTGTAAACAACTCCAATTTCTGTTCTTTTGTTTATTAACAAAGCAACCGAAATACACGTGTGTGGAAAACGATGCACGAAATTTGTCGTTCCATCGATAGGATCTATTATCCATGTCGGATCGTCTGTCAATTCCGGTAGATATCCTTCTTTCGCCACTGTCTCCTCGCCAATGAATCTTCAATCAAAAGCCTTTTTTGAATTTCGATCCTCAATTTAAATCGCCACAAAATTAATTGCAAATTTCTTTTCGCTATATTCTAAATATCTTATCGCTAGAGTTTCGGATTGAACATTTTAGAGATGGATTGGATAGATTTATGGCATTACTACATTTAAGGGAAAGATATTGAATTTTTTGGAATAAATAGATTTATTTAAATATTTGTTTTAATAATAATATATTTAATATAAAGTAGAGAATTTATCACTCGGTCATTTCTTAAATAAATAAGATTAAAAAATATCGATCACTCCGAGGGTTAATATTTTTTAATCTTATTTATTTATTGATTATTATTATTATTGTTATTACTATTGTTATTTTCCCGTTTGGGTTGCTATTCTTATTGTTGTTGTTGTTGTTATTACTATTATTGTTATTTTTCCGTTTGGGTTGCTATTCTTATTGTTGTTGTTGTTGTTGTTATTACTATTATTGTTATTTTTCCGTTTGGGTTGCTATTCTTATTGTTGTTGTTATTATTATTATTATTATTATTATTTTTATTTGTGCCGCGCTCCGAAGATAGGGACCTTAGAAGTAAACGATTATAGGTTATGTTTATGATGAGAGTTTCAACGTAGTTTTAACTTAATTAAAGATTCGTTTTTAGTTCTTTGCAGTCAGGAGTTTTTTGTGAATACTTTGTGCTAATAATTAAAAAGAAAGTTTTAAATTGTTAAAACTGTCTATAATCACATAAGCTATATCATATAAGTTGAAGTTCTCACTAAACATAACCTACAAATTTGTCCTTTTAATGTCCCTTTCTTCGCAGAGCGTCACATTTTATAAAAACAATTTACATAGATTCATCAATACACGTATACTTTCAACACTCAACTTGCGTCATAACATATTATTTCTGTCTATACATCTTTATTTTGTTTCAATGTTCCAGAGAAATGTTTTCAGGTATTGCGTCATGGCTGATAATAGGTGTAATTATTTTCTGGGCCCTATTCGACGTTTTGAGTCGAGTGGGCCATTCCTTGTGGGAAATTTTCGTACCAATTTTCAACTCGAAACGAATAGATCTCAAATCAATGTTTGGAGAGTGGGCAGGTAATTAAATGAACAAAATAATACTTTTTTTAAAATACATACATTTTTTTTACATGAAAAAAGAAGTGTTTTCAGATCATTTTTGGCTTGATTTTTCTGGCCGTTTACATAAGTGTCAATTTGGACTGATTTTAAGAATGAAGTTAGTCTTGTTTTAAGCCACAAAATTAACTGATTGTTAATTTTTAACAAAAAAGATTGTTAATTTTTAACAAAAAAAAAACTTTTTTTTTAAAAAAGTTAAGACTTTTTTTTCTAATAAATAACGTGATAATTAAAATGACGTGGAGAATGTTTGCACAGTTGTAACAGGTTCCACTGATGGAATTGGAAAAGCCTACGCTAAGCAATTGGCCAAACGGGGCTTGAATTTGGTCCTCATTAGCAGGACCTTGGAGAGGTTAGAAAAAACGAGAGAGGAAATTTTGGAAATCAATCCTAAAATTCAGGTGAAAATTGTCTCAGTCGATTTTAGCAAAGGAAAGGAAGTTTATGAGAAAATTAAAGAGGAATTGAAGGACATTCCTGTCGGGATTTTGGGTAATTGTTGCTTTTTGTATAAACATGTTCGTCACATTACAAATTGAATTTGTAAAATTTTAGTAACGTGTAATTTGTAAGGTGAAATTGGTAATTATACAGATAGGGGCTCCAGAAGTATCTAAGAATCTAATGCTTTTTTACTGCTTTTTTTTTCTTCTTTTTTTCTTTTTTTCCATTTTTTTCTTTTTTCCTTCTTTTTTTCCTTCTTTTTTTTCTTCTTTTTTTCTTCTTTTTTGTTTTTTTCTTTTTTTTTCTTTTTTTTCTTTTTGTTTTTTTCTTCTTTTTTCTTTTTTTCTTCTTTTTATTTTTTTTCTTTTTTTTCCATTTTTCTTCTTTTTTCTTTTTTTTTTCTTTTTTTCCATTTTTTTTCTTCTTTTTTTCCATTTTTTTCCTTTTTTTCTTCTTTCTTCTTCTTTTCTTCTTCTTTTTTTCCTTTTTTTTCTTTTTGTTTTTTTCTTCTTTTTTCTTTTTTTCCATTTTTCTTCTTTTTTTCTTCTTTTTTCTTTTTTTTCTTTTTTTTCTTTTTTCCATTTTTCTTTTTTTTTCTTTTTTTTTCTTCCCTTTCCGTAATGTGTAATTTATATTCTGAAATTTTCTTAACGTGTAATTAGTAATGTGAAATATTTTTATTGTGAACATTTTTAAACAAAATTTTCATATCTAATATCTTTTACTTCACTATGCAAAAAACTAAAAAAAAAAAAAAACGATTGTAGTGAACAATGTGGGGAAACAGTACACTTATCCTATGCCGGTGGGCGATGTTCCTGAAGAAGAACTGTGGGATATAATAAACGTAAATGTAGGAGCAACGACAATGATGACTCGAATTCTGATTGGACAAATGAAAAATCGAAAAAAAGGAGCCATTGTTAACATTTCCTCGGGATCGGAAATGCAGCCTCTTCCACTAATGACTGTCTATGCTGCCACAAAGGTCTACATTAGTAGCTTCTCCGAGGCACTAAGAGCTGAATATTCTAGATACGGGCTCACTATTCAACATCTTACTCCCTTCTTCGTTAATACGAAGATGAACGCATTTACACAAAGATTACAAGTATGCATTTTTTTTTTACTAAATTTTTCATTCAGGGAATCAAAACATGGGCATGAGAAAGACGAAAATAGACGATCAATCTAAAACTTGACACCGGTTTGCATGAAAGTACAATTTTTTGATTTCATGTTTTCGCAAATTTCAAGGTGTTCCTGAAACTTTTTTGGGATTTTCTTTTTTTTATTCGATTCGGAATAAAAAAGCACGAATTTTAACGTACTTTCCAAACACTACACTTTCCTGGAACAATTAGAAGTTTTGAAAAATATGCATTCTCCATCACTTTTTTGCAAATTTCAAGGTGTTCCTGAAATTTTTTTTGGATTCACTTTTTTTCCATCGATTCGGAATAAAAAACCACAGATTTTAAAGTACTTTTCAAACACTACAGTTTCCAGGAACAATTTGAATTTTTTAAAAATATAAATTTCTTATCACTTTTTTGCAAATTTCAAGGTGTTCCTGAAATTTTCTTGGCATTTTCTTTTTTTCATTCGATTTGGAATAGAAAAGCACAAATTTTAAAATACTTTTAAAATACTACACTTTTCAGGAACAAATTGAATTTTTGAAAAATATGAATTTTTTACCACTTTTTTGCAAATTTTAAGGTGTTCCTGAAATTTTTTTGGCATTTGCTGTTTTTTATTCCATTTGGAATAAAGAAATACGAATTTTAAAGTATGTTCCAAACACTACACTTTTAAGGAACAATTTGAATTTTTGAAAAAGATGAATTTTTTTCACGTTTTTGCAAATTTCAAGGTGTTCCTGAAAATTTTTTGGGGTTTTCATTTTTTTATTCGATTTGGAATAAAGAAACACAAATTTTAAAGTATGTTCCAAACACTACACTTTTCAGGAACAATTTCAATTTTTGAAAAATATGGTTTTTTTCACGTTTTTGCAAATTTCACGGTGTTCCTAAAATTTTTTTTGATTTTTCTTTTCTTTCATCGATTCCGAATTAAAAAACACGAATTTTAAAGTACTTTCCAAACACTACACTTTCCATTAACAATTTGAATTTTTTAAAAATATGAATTTTTTTCACAATTTTGCAAATTTCAAAGTGTTCCTGAAATTTTTTTTGGATTTTCTTTTTTTATTTGATTCAAAATTAAGAAATACGAATTTTAAAATATGTTCCAAATACTTCACTTGTCAGAAACAATTTAAAATTTTCAAAAATATGAATTCTTATCACGTTTTTGCAAATTTCAAGGTGTTCCTGAAATTTTTTTGGGATTTTCTTTTTTTCATTTGATTCGGAATAAAAAAACACGAATTTCAATGTACTTTCCAAACACTACACTTTCCTGGAACAATTAAAAGTTTTGAAAAATATGCATTCTTCATCACTTTTTTGCAAATTTCAAGGTGTTCCTGAAATTTTTTTGGGATTTTCTTTTTTTTATTCGATTTGGAATAAAAAAACACAAATTTCAAAGTGCTTTCCAAACACTACACTTTCCATTAACAATTTGAATTTTTGAAAAATATTAATTTTTTTCACGTTTTTGCAAATTTTAAAGTGTTCCTGAAATCTTTTTGTCATTTTCTTTTTTTTATTTGATTTAAAATAAAGAAACACGAATTTTAAAATATGTTTCAAACACTACACTTTTCAGGAACAATTTAAAATTTTCAAAAATATGAATTCTTATAACGTTTTTGCAAATTGCAAGGTGTTCCTGAAAATTTTTTGAGATTTTCTTTTTTTCATTTGATTCGGAATAAAAAACCACGAATTTTAAAGTACTTTCCAAACACTACACTTTTTAGGAACAATTGTAATTCTTGAAAAATATGAATTTTTTTCACATTTTTGCATATTTCAAAGTGTTCCTGACATTTTTTTTTTTATTTCTTTTTTTTGTTTGATTCAAAATTAAGAAATACGAATTTTAAAATATGTTCCAAACACTACACTTTTCCGGAACAATTTAAAATTTTCAAAAATCTGAATTCTTATCAATTTTTTGCAAATTTCAAGGTGTTCCTGAAATATTTTTGGGATTTTCTTTTTTTTATTTGATTCGGAATAAAGAAATACGAATTCTAAAATATGTTCCAAACACTACACTTTTCTGGAACAATTTGAATTTTTGAAAAATATGAATTTTTTTCACATTTTTGCAAATTACAAAGTGTTCCTGAAATTTTTTTGGCATTTTCTTTTTTTTATTTGATTCAGAATAATGAAATACGAATTTTAAAATATGTTCCAAACACTTCACGTTTCAGGGACAGTTTCAATTCTTGAAAAATATGAATTTTTTTCACGTTTTTGCAAATTTCAAGGTGTTCCTGAAAATTTTTTGGGATTTTCTTTTTTTTATTCGATTTGGAATAAAAAAACACAAATTTTAAACTACTTTCCAAACACTACACTTTCCTTTAACAATTTGAATTTTTGAATAATATGATTTTTCTTCACATTTTTGCAAATTTCAAGGTGTTCCTGAAATTTTTTTTGGATTCACTTTTTTTCCATCGATTCGGAATAAAAAACCACAAATTTTAAACTACTTTCCAAACACTACACTTTCCATTAACAATTTGAATTTTTGAAAAATATGATTTTTCTTCACGTTTTTGCAAATTTCAAGGTGTTCCTGAAATCTGTTTTGGATTCACTTTTCGTTATCAGATTCGGAATGAAAAACCACAAAAGAAAAAGTATATTCCAAACACTACACTTTCCTGGATCAATTTGATATTTACAAAAATATGAATTTTTCACGTTTTTGCAAAGGTCATGTTGTTTCTGAAATTTTTTTTGTATTCCGCTTATTGTACTCGACTCCTCAGAATGAATAGACGCAATTTGAGGTAAATCACAGTTCCGTCTTTTCCTTTGGTCCATTGAAATGTTATAAAATTTTAATTTTTCAACCAATTCAATTGTGAATGTCGATTATTGTTTACAAACGTAAAGTTTTACTAATTTTTTTTTTAAACTACTAGAAAAAGTTTTTGGTATATCAAAAACCTTTTTCTAAACAAAAAAACTTGTAACTTTAGATCGTGAACTACTTTTGTATTTGATAAATTAGTACCAATTAGAACACAGTAAATTTTGCGGTCAATTAGTAGTTATTTATTATTGAAACTAGTTTTTTTCTACTGAAATGTAGTATTTCTTCACCATAATATTTGTCTTGACGAATTTATTTTTCAAAGCACCCATTTTTCAGGTGACAAGTTTATTCGTGCCAGACGCAACAACCTACGCAAAAAATGCAATTTCCACCCTAGGTAAAATCGACACTAGTGCAGGCTACTGGGCACACGGTATTCAAGCATTTTTCACGCAAATTCCTCCAGTTTGGATCCGCACTAAATTCGGCCAATTAATAAACCAATCGCTCAGGCAGGATTATTTTAAACACAAGAATTCATAATTTACATTTATTTGATGTTTTTTGATTTACATGTGTCTGCAGCAGGATTTTTGAAAAGAAATTCATAAAAAAAGTTTCAAAATAACTTGATGCTGATTGACAGTTTTATGAAAAGCAAGGCAAGAGAATGAGAAACACAAATGGAGGATAATAAATTTGAAACTCGACACTTATTGCTCTTTTAGTTTATTTTAAAGTAAGTCACAACACTCTCAGGAGCAATGTAGTCATACAAATGTCAAAATGCTTGTAAACTGTCAAAAAATGTGTTTGTTGTTTGTCTCCAAGATTGTATACATTTTGTACCTTATATACATATTAATAAATGTATTAATTTTTACATGTTGTTTTAAAAAAACCGTCAAGTTTATTTTGTTTAAAAAACCATGAATATATTTTTTTAAAAAAAAATATTTTGTTTAAAACAATCATGAAAATATTTTGCTTAAAATATCATTAAACTATTTTGTTTAAAAAACCATGAATATATATTTTTTTTAAATATTTTGTTTAAAACAATCATGAAAATATTTTGTTTACAAAAATCATGAAAACATTTTGTTTAAAACAATCATGAAAATATTTTGCTTAAAAAATCATTAAACTATTTTGTTTAAAAAACCATGAATATATATTTTTTTAAAAATATTTTGTTTAAAACAATCATGAAAATATTTTGTTTACAAAAATCATGAAAATATTTTGTTTAAAACAATCATGAAAATATTTTGTTTACAAAAATCATAAAAATATTTTGTTTAAAATAACCACGATAATATTTTGTTTAAAACAATCATGAAAAAATTTTTTGTAAAACAATCATGAAAATATTTTTTGTTTAAAAAAATCATGAAAATATTTTGTTTAAAAAAATCATGAAAATATTTTGTTTAATGAAAACCATAAAAATATTTTGTTTATAATGAAAACCATGAAGTTTATTTTGTTTAATAAAAACCACGAAGTTTATTTTATTTAATAAAAACAGTTAAATAAATTTTTCTTTTTCAAGACCAAAAATGGGCGCATTTTTCGTACCAATATGTTAATTAAAAAATTGCAATAAAATCGGGAAAATGAGATAGAGGGGTCCAGATACGAGATTAGATGATTTTGGAAACGGACTTGTTTTCATCTCTCGGAGACTTTTCTAGATGTTAAGGCTGGAAAATTAATATAAAAATATTTATTACTCAATGGGCATTTCAGAGTTTATTTTCCTTCGAGTGATAAATGAACACGTGCCACATTGCAGAATCTGACTTCCGTTACTAAAATATAGAACTAATCCAAATCGTAAATTATATCCTGGCCTAAAAAGATTTCGTGCTTGAATTTTAATGCAGTTTCGGAAATTGTAGATATTTTTAAAAAGACGGGATTTTTTGAATCTCAAATTTTGAAATTCATCATTCAGAGAATCAGAGCATTGTTCTGATTATTTTTATTAATTTAATTAATTTAATTTAATAATTTAATTATTTTTAAGTAATTAACAATTTTTATAATAAACCATTTTTATAATTAACAATTTTTATAATTTTCATTTTTTATCATTAACAATTTTTGTAATCAACGATTTTTATAATTAACGATTTTTATTTTATTTTATTTAGAAAAATTAAGGGGTCCAAAAATCAGTCCCTTTGGACTAATTTAATGTTAATTTTTATAATTAGCATTTTTTATAATTAACATTTTTTATAATTAGCATTTTTTATAATTAACCATTTTTTTATAATTAACGATTTTTATAATTAACAATTTTTTAAAATTAACATTTTTTATAATTAACAATTTTTTTATAATTAACGATTTTTATAATTAACGATTTTTATAATCAACAATTTTTATAATTAACCATTTTCGTAATTAACGATTTTTATAATTAACGATTTTTATAATTAACAATTTTTATAATTAATATTTTTTATTTTATTTTATTTAGAAAAATTAACGGGTCCAAAAATTAGTCCCTTTGGACTAATTTAATGTTAATTTTTATAATTAACATTTTTTATAATTAACATTTTTTAGAATTAACAATTTTTATAATTAACAATTTTTATAAATAACAATTTTCATAATTAACCATTTTGAGAAGCCACAACTTAGGAGCGAATTTACTATAGCGAATTTACAAAGTAAATTGAAAAAAAAAGAATTTAAATGAAATTATATACAATAAATTAACAAATTCAAATTTTCCCAGAATGAATACATTGAATACTTAAATTTTTATATAAAGCCATAAAATCTATCAACTTTGATTGAAAACTTTCTCTTCCTATTAAAAGAAAATAAATAAAAATTTTCAAACATTTTTGATAAATTTTTCAAATTAATTATTTTAATTTAATTATTTAAAATTTTTTTGCAGCATCGTAGAAACCAACAGGGGACCCTGCCCCCCAAATTCTGAAAAGCTGAATCTTCTTTACAATCAAAGTGGCTAATGAGCCAAAAAAAAAATAGAAAAAAACCAAAATTCGTTTTTTTCACTTTTTGTGTGATTCATAAAAATATGAAAAAAAAATTTTTTCTGCCACGCCCTGATGGTGCTAGTTTCCAGGTGGAATTTGCTCACGTGTGTCCAAGCTATTTCTGGAGGAGCCACTGAAAATATTGGATATATAGGATCTTTCTCGTAAAACACGAGCTGGAAGTATCGGCTATTTTCAACTAAACGCCCACTCGAATCGTCAAAATATTCTTACCGTTTTTTTAACCTCCTCTTCCGGAAGAAATTGAGCATAAAAAAATGCCACTTCTGATCAAAAATTAATTTTCATTGTCCTAAAAGTAAGAATTATGGAAATAATAGTAATAGGTAAGAATATTGATGACAATAATAATGGTAATAATAAAAATAATAATAGTGTGGGGTTTATATGTCAAAAAACCTGAAAGGGTACACATAGAGGGATAATAAAAATAAAATAATAATAATAATAATAATAAATAATAAAAAAAAGAAGAAAATAATAATATAGGTAATAAAAATAAAAGAAATAAAAAATAATAAAACATAATAAAAAAAAGAAGAAAATAATAAAACATAATAAAACAAAAAAGAAAATAATATAATAATAAGGGGTTTTCCATAAACTACGTCACGTTATTTTTCAGATTTTTTCCACCCCCCCCCCCTGTCGTCACAAACTTCACATGTATTAGCGCCATTTTTTCTACAGATCATCCCGGTCAGCAAATTCGACCCCCCCCCCCTCTCGAAAGCGTGACGTAGTTTATGGACGGCCCCTAATAATAATAACAATAATGTGGGGTATATATGTTAAAAAACCCGAAAGGGTATACATAGAGGGATAATAAAATTAAAAAAAAATAATAATAATAACACTGAGGGGTTTATATGTTAAAAAAACCGAAAGGGTACACATAGAGGGA
>WNHD01004939.1:0-10691 GCA_011057455.1 Ganaspis sp. Gsp50 | reverse complement strand
TAATAATAATAATAATAATAATAATAATAATAATAATAATAATAATAAAAGTAATAATAATAATAATAATAATAATAATAATAATAATAAAAGTAATAATAATAATAATAATAATAATAATAATAATAAAATGTTTCAAAGAAGTAAAAATAAAATATGTTTAATATAATATCTATAATTGAAATACACTAATATTATAAACATTAATATATTTAAAGCGTGAATATATCTAACCCATCACAGCAGTAAATACAATCTATGATATGGAATGATATGAAAATTCGATAAGAAAAAGTTGTTTTCAAAAAATTGTCGAATTTTTGCCCTAGAAGTGCTTAATTATAATTAATAACATTAGCGATATTTGTAAATATTAAATACGTGTAAATATTAAATATTCGTCAATATTTTTCAGTTGATAATAAAAATTTAAAAAAGGAAGTATGAATTTTGTGCTTTTTTGTAATAAAAATAAAATTCTATTTAAATATAAAAATTCGTCGATTTGTATATTCAAAGAATATTATATTATAATTGAATATTGATGTGTACAATCTTTTTTGTCAAATCACTTTGTTCAGGCGCAATAGAATATTTTATTAAAATGCGAAATACGCTTCTCTGTATATTATTTTTAAATATTTCGAGATGTAGAAATGTTGTATTTGATATGAAGCTTCATTATTAAGATATTAGAGAGAGACGAAAAAGACATCATTTTTTTCTTAAAGAAAATATAAAACATTCTTTCTTTAAGAAAATATAAAACATTTTTTCTTAAAGAAAATATAAAACATTTTTTCTTAAAGAAAATATAAAACATTATTTCTTAAAGAAAATATAAAACATTTTTTCTCAAAGAAAATATAAACCATTTTTTCTTAAAGAAAATATAAAACATTTTTTTTCAAAGAAAATATAGAAAATTTTTTCTTAAATATAAAAAATAGAATGCAGTTTAATTTTCTGCCCTTAGTTTTTAATGTAAATAAAAGAACAAATTTTCTTTTCTTTAAGTATTAAATATCAGTCAGATTTTTGGAATTTAAAAAAATTGCGGGCAGTGACTAAAAATAATTAATAATCATAAAAAGTATCAACTTGTTTCCAGTCTAATGGTCTTTTTCATCCCGTGATTGGAATTCGGGTTCAGAAAAGTTTAAATCTTCGGCAGTGGCAAATTGGCTCAATTTATGCAACAAACATCAAAATTGATAATATAAAATTGTTCATTAACAGTGCGAAATTCAAAATTTATGGTTTTAAATTCAAAACTTTTGAAAGCAATTTCAAATTCAAAATAAAATCAATCAATTAGAATCTTTCATTTAAAGATAAAAATTCCGAATTCTTAAAGATCAACATTTTTAAATTAAAATTCATATAATTTAGTACACTGTAAAAAAGAAGTCTTATTTTCAGTCTATTTTAGACTGAACCCTTTTACATCAGATCCAATTTGAACTAATTTTCAGCATCAGGAGTTAGATTTTAAGACCTAACTCTGACTTAATCTTGTTTTAAGACACAAAATTTGCTGACTTTCAATCATTTTGGTTTTGAGAAATAAACGGCTTAAGACTTTGTTTTTACTGTGTATTTTTAAGTTGATATTAAATATAAAAAATTAAATATGAAAAATATTAAATTTTTAAATTAATTCGAAATTTTAAAAATTAAAATTTTGAAAGGTAACATTTAAATCTCAAATTCAAAATATTTGTCATTTGTGCTAAAATAAAAAGTGACTTGTTTCCAATGAGGACAGTTTTTTTAAAAGGTATAATAGAAAAATATAATGTAAATCTGAGTTCAGTGGAACTACAATTGATTCGAAAAATGTTTCAATTTATAATTACAAATTGTAATTATACAATCATAGAAAGTTAAAATTGAGTACAACATTCGATACTTTTTAACAACACTTCTAATATAAATTTTTTTAAATTGGCATCTTTCATCACTTTATTAAAGAATGAAAAACACGTTTAGATGAAAAATAAAAGCAATTAACAATTATGATTATGTTTCGTAGGCAATAACATTTCTATAAATTTCCCTTTTTAATCTGTATTTCAATAACTTTGTATTTTCCTTAATTAATGTCTTTGGATTTTCCTTAATTTACGTCTCCAAATTCTCCTTAATTTGTAAATTCAACATTCCCTTAATTAGTAGAATCGACTTCTCTTTAGTTTTAAAATTAAAATATTCTCGGGAGAATTTCTTTCTCCTTAAACAATTCGAATCTTTTTTTAAATCCGAATTCTCGTTTCATTTACAAATTCGAATTCTCAAGCAATTTGCGAATTCAAATTCTTATTTAATTTAAATTCTCGATTAATTAACAAATTCGAATTCTCGAACAATTTGCAAATTCAAATGGTCATTAAATATAAAATTCGATTTCTCGTTTAATTTCCAAACTCGAATTATCATTTAATTGAAATTCCCGTTTGATTTAAAAATTCGAATTCTCGAGTAATTTGTAAATTTGATTTGTTATTTAATTTATAATTTTGAATTGACGATTAATTTACAAATTCGAATTATCATTTACATAATTCAAAAATTCAATTTCTCATCCTTGGAGATAAAATCTCGCTTTAATGTTCAAACAGATAAGGTTGAATTCGAAAATCCAGTTTTCTAATTTACAAATAAAAAATTATTTTAAGTGATTATGATTCTTGATTGATATTGGAACTAATGAAAATTCGCATATTCATTAAAAATGACTTTCTCTTAAAATGTCTTAATTTATGTACATTTATAGAAGTAAACTATATATAACGAACGGATATGGAAATATTCTTTTCAGCAATTTGTGCCAAGTTGGCAAAAATTTAAATACGCAGTTGGAATAGAAAATAAAAATTCAACTTATTGTAAATAATTTGAATTTTTAAAAACGATTTTTTTTTCATTTGAGGTATAACAATTACTTACTTAAAAACCCTCAATAGGCAAGATAGGCATGTCCTATATTCGCAGGACAAAATATTTTTCATTTCCTTGACATTTTGATTACACAGTTTATAAAAGACATCTTGTCTCTTTAACGAATTTTTACAGTTCGATGAGAAGAAAATGACTTTTGATAATACATTCAACTTTTATTTCATTTGTTTTTTGATCTTATCTTGAAAAAAGCTTCGTAAAATTTCTGCTCTTGTTCTTGCTCAGCTATCGAAGGGATCAAAAGTCAAAGAACGCGTTTCTGGAAGTCTTCGAATATTACTATAGTTTTGATATAAATCAGAGGAATGTTCGGCGTCGCCAGCGCTAAATCGATGGGAAACTTTATTTCCTGAATTCCATGGCTCTCGATAGCCTCTTGACAAAACTCGTCTGTCAGTCTTCGTACTGAATCCATAGTTGCCTGAAAGAAATAGTTTATTTATCTTAATTCTCAATTTATCACATTTTTTACAAAATTTATTTATTAACAAATTAATTGAAATTGGAAAATTAATTCTTTTTCAAAATTAAATGTATAAATGATTTATGTATAAATGTATGTTATGTATAAATATGTATAATTTATTTACAATTTTCATTTACAATTTATTTACAATTTTACAATTTTACTTACAATTTTTAAGTATTTATAATATATTTCTAAGTATTATAGAATAATTTTAGTATTTTAAATTTTTTACATTTTCATCAATAAAGAGAAGGTATAATTAATTTTTCAGAAATTTTATATTAAAAACTTTGCGTAATATTCTGTACGGTTTTTAATGATTTTTTTGTCTTTTATTTCTTTTATTTCTTTTATTTAATTTCTTTACTTTTATGATATTTATTCAGTTTCACAAAAATGAATAATATACTTTTTTTTTTAAAAAAAACTCAAAAATTATGAGCTTACTATTTTTTGGTTAAATTAACTAGAATTTTGGTTAACTTAACTAAAATTCTAGTTGATTTAACTAATATTCTGGTTGATTTAACTAATATTCTAATTAATTGAACCAGAAAAAATAGTAAGGGCATATGTAACATTCCTTTCTGGTTAAATTAACCAGACATTTTTTAGTGTATTACAAAATACTTCCCAATACTTCCCAATACTTCAAAATACTTGAAAATATTACTGTAAAATACTTCAGACTACTTTAAAATATTTTAAACTACTTTAACATTTTTTAAACTACTTAAAAATACTGCTGAGTACTTCGAAATACTTCAAAATATTTAGAAATACTTAATATTACTTTAAAATTTTTTAAACTACTTTAAAATACTGCTGAGTACTTCGAAATACTTCCAAATATTTAGAACTACTTAATATTACTTTAAAATATATCCAAATACTTTCCAATACTTAAAAATATTGAAACATACTTAAAACTACCTTGAAATATTTCCAAGTACTTTCCAATACTTCAAAATATTTTAAAATACTTTAAACTATACTTTCAAATACTTCAGACTACTTTAAAATAATTCAAAATATTTAAAACTACTTAAAATTACCTTAAAATATTTCCAAATATTTTAAAATTTAAGACTATTTTAGAATATCCCCAAATACTTCAAAATATTTTAAAATACCTAAGACTACTTCAAAATATTTAAAAATACTTCAAATTACTTTAAAATATTTTCAAATACTTCCCAATGCTTCAAAATATTTAAAAACACTTTAAATTGCTTAACATAGTTTAGACTACTTCAAAATACTTAAAAATATTTAAAAATACTTAAAAATATTTTAAAGTGCTTAAAAATATTTAAAAACACTTTAAATTGCTTAACATACTGCAGACTATACTTCAAAATACTTAAAAATATTTAAAAATACTTTAAAATATTTTAAAATGCTTAAAATATTTAAGAATACTTAAAAATATTTAAAAATACTTAAAAATATTTAAAAATTCTTAAAAATATTTAAGAATATTTAAAAATATTTAAAAATACTTAAAAATATTTAAAAATTCTTAAAAATATTTAAGAATACTTAAAAATATTTAAAAATACTTGAAAATATTTAAAAATTCTTAAAAATATTTAAGAGTACTTAAAATTACCTGAAAATACTTTAAAATAATAAAAAACCTTTTATATTACTTTAAAAGATTTAAAATATTTAATGATACTTCGTAACAGTTAAAGTACTTAACAATATTACTTTTTTAAAATACTTTAAATGTATTGAAGATACTTCAGAGTACTTCAAAATACTTAAAAATATTTATAAACCATTCCAAATGTTGAAAATGGATTTAAAATAAAAAATAATGGCCTTGGGTAATTTAAATTCTATAGAAAAATACTTTTTGCAACAAGCCTAAGAACAAAAGATTTTATCATTTCAAAAAATAATTTAAATTCTTAAATAATATTGAAAAATTTCTTTTTCTTTCCTATTTTCTTTTTATTTTCTATTTCTCTTTATCCCTTTTTATATTTATTTCTAATTCTTTATATTCCATTGTTTTCTTTCCTCAAATTAGCAACAAAAATTAACAACAAAACAACAAACAAAATTAACAAAAAAAAAATAATTAACGCCTAATTGTTTGCCCTACAGTCAACTCTCTGAATAATGTCACCTCGAATTGTGCCACTTCTTGCATTCTCAGTGTTACCCCCTCTTTGGCGACCCTGCCATTAGCGTTAGTGCGACGCACACACACGGAAAAAGATAGCAATTGAAATTCACTTAATACTTAAGTAAAATATACCTAGCAACTTAATATATACGAGTTAGGTAAAAATTACTTAAGTACTTAAGTGAAATCAACTTAAAAAGTTAAGTAAATTTTACCTAACTACTTGAGTAAATAATGTATTGCTAAATATATTGTTTAGCATTTTAGGTATACTTTACTTCAGAACTTAGGTAAAAATTACTTAAGTTAGGTTAGGCAGATTTTACTTAACTATTTTAGGTAAACTTTTCTTGTGATTTTTTCTCCGTGCACTTCAACCGCACATGAAACTGAGATACGATCAGAAAAAAAATGTTATCGACTTACAAATCTGCAGCACTATTCATAGAGTCGATTGTATTAAATTAGGGGTCATTCAAGTATTACGCAAGCAAGTAAAGAGGGCATTAGTCAAATATTTTAATATTCTGTATTATCATCTTATAATATTATTTTATGATTTTATATTAATAAAATATTAATTGCCCTATTTTCATACGGTCCATGCAAAATTCATTTTTTTCCTATTAAAAATTGCAACAGGGTGGGGGGTCAAAAAACTCTTGAAATATGCTTACTTAATACTTGAGCGGTCCCTTATTGGTGTTTGGGGAAACGTTTAATTTACCTGGCGAATCAGACGGCGATCTGGGAGGGGTTCCACCTATCGGAGAAAGTGGCTCGTATGGTGGGGGTGGAGGAGACGACGGGGATGGTGTGGGCGAAGGAGGGGGAAGTCTCAGGACGGATTCTGGGTCAAGGCCCAAAATTTTGAGAACACGGTGGGGATCAGTTCGGACCCAGAATTCTAAAACATCTGCCGGCCAGTCAGTTTGAGTGCACACGTCGATTAATCTGGTGGGGGGATTCCAACAGAGAGCGTCCGGGGGATGTGAGGAACTTCTTGCTAGAACTCCACTTCCTGATCTTCCCGCTGGCATTGGAAGATTAGGATTGCTTTGAGGCGAGCTTGCCAGGATTTGTAGAGCCTGAATCGCATTTCTCACCTGAAATTTGCCGTGAAAAAAATGCAAAACATTTTCTTTTTTAAATTTAGGTGCAATTTTTTTGTAAATTTTTTGTATTCGATTTTGCAAATTTATCTGAAGAGGTTTTTCTAAAAAAGACGAAAGCTAATCTTTAGTTTAATGGTTATCTACTGTTAAATACTAAAACATAAACAAAGACTAATAAAAAGAATACAGTTGTTATTGTTAAATGGTATAATTCAATTTATTTTTTTTGTATATAAAGGGCGATTTCAGTCCGTTTAAGTGAAATAAAGAATGAAGAATTACTAAATGTATAAGTAAATTATTAACAATTTTTATAGTTAATTTTATCTTTAATATATTTTCTGTTTATTAATTTCATTTGATACATTTTCGTCTAAAGTTTGAAAAAAAATTAATTATTGATAATTAAAGTAACTAAATATTATCTATATTTGTATTTATAAATTTAATACGTTTTTTGTTCATTAATATCTTTTTTGTTTGTATTTTTCTTTTCATATTTATAAAAAATAATAAAATATATAAAAAAATTCTTGACTAGAAAAAAATTCAAGATATCAGTGCGTCGAAACGGATTTTATTTTTTTTTACTCTTATTTTTTTATTTATTTTTATCTTTTTACTTGTATTTTGATTTTCTTCAGTTTTTTTATTTCAATTATGTGTTCTCTGCGTGACTTGAAAACTGATTAAAAGACTGGTTTACAATTATTCAGAATCAGCGAGTTGATAAGTTATATATTTGCAATACTAAAAAACTGTATTTTATTTTAATATTTAATTTTAATTCTCTATCTTTATCGACATTTATCGCAATACAAGTGAATTTCATTTTTTATTCAAACGTTATTGTTCTATGCGTTATCATTTCATGACGAAGATAACATTGTTCTTTTTATTATTTCCTTGTAAGAAACTTGTTATTTGGCTCTTACTACTTTTTTCCTTTACTTCGGTTTTTAAATGTACAATTTCATTATCTATATTATATTATTTATTTTTTATAATTGCCTCTCAGATAATAATTAACAAAGTGCTTAAATGTAAATATACTTCCTCAAGGTTGTATCAGATTACTTATCTTTACTGTTATTATTTAATTTAATTAGCCATGCACTTTTTTCGGAAACTTTCGTAAAAAATAATAATTAATTAATTACAATTTAATGAATGCAATCGATCATTAATTAATCACGCTGAATTAATACAATTAATGATTAATTAATCACGCTGAATTAATACAATTAATGATTAATCACGCTGAATTAATACAATTAATCATTAATTAATCACGCTGAATTAATACAATTAATGATTAATTAATCACGCTGAATTAATACAATTAATCATTAATTAATCACGCTTATCGAAATCGAAATAATAATTAGTAATAAAAATCAAAAAGACAATAAACATTAAGAATAAAATCGAAATAATAACAAATAATAAAAATAAAATCGAAAAATATTCAAATATAAACTTTGTAAATTAATTAATTTAGAATATTAAGTTTTTAAAAAACTGTATGTAAATGTAAATATCGAATGGTGGCGAAAATTATTGTAGTTATTAGAGTGATAATAATTTACCTCGTAACTGAGCATAGTAACATCCTGATGCAAAGTTGAAACTTGTGTATCAAGCCTTTCAACTGATCCTCTAATATGATCTTCTACAATATCATGAGGAGGAACTGCCGTTGTTCTACTTCGAACTAAAACACCCTTCAGGGGCCTTCTTCCTTCTCTGCATTTATCCCTTTATAATTAGCAAACAACAAGATGGATATAAATAAGCTAATAAGCAAAAAAGGAAACAAACAAAAAATTTAGTAAATAAAATATTTGCATCGAAATTTACTTTTGGTCTACTTTTGCGTGTGAAGTGTCAAGCATTCAATAGTGAAATTTAGATAACAACTTTCTCCCTTTAAAAACTAGAATTACAAGAGTAATTTAAAAAGCGAACTATAATTGTGATGCGATCTGAAGAAAGGGACCTTACAAGCATTTGAAATTAGGTTATGTTTGCTGACAGTTTTGATTTAATTAATGCTTCCCTTTTAATTATTTGCAGACAAAAACAGTTTTTCTCGACAGAATACAAAAAAGCTATTCAAAGAAAAACTTTTTTTCGTTGCAAATAATTAAAAAGAAAGCATTAATTGAGTTAAAAGTGTCAGCGAACATAACCTAATTTCAAAGGCTGGTAAGGTCCCTTTCTTCAGATCGTGTCGCAATTGTCAGCGTAATTTAGAAAAATAGCGAATTATAATTACCGCAGTGTAATTTAAAAACACGAATTATAATTACAAATGTAATTTAGAAAATTAGCTAATTATAATTACCAGCGAAATGTAGGGAATTAGCGAATTGTAATTACCAGCGAAATGTAGGGAATTATCAAATTGTAATTACCAGCGAAATGTAAAGAATTAGCGAATTGTAATTACCAGTAGTGTAATTTTAAAAAAGTAGCGAACAATCATCGGAAGCGCAATTTAAAAAAACGAATTATAATTACCATCAGCGTAATTTAGAAAAATAGCGAATTATAATTACAAACGTAATTTAGAAAATCAGCGAATTCTAATTACCAGCGTGATTTAAAAAATTAGCGAACAACAATAATTAGCGTAATTTAGAAAATCAGCAAATAGTAGTGACCGAAAAAGATAATTTCGATAATTTGCAAATGATAAGGATAAAAAGAAAATAATTAAGAAAATTAGCAAATCATGTAGAAATGTGAAAACCAAAGAATTGCTGAATGTTTGCAAAAAATGAAGATTAGTAATACAGAGATTAATAAAATTTGAAAAGTTGTATTTAAAATAAAAAAAGCAGAAAATTGTATTATTATTATGATCATCATTAAATCCTAAAGCCAAAATAACTCACTCTGAATATTTAACATAAGGATTGAATAACTCAACAATGAATCGTATTATTATTATTATTTTACTTTTTTGCTATTATAATTAATATTATTATTAACCTGAATTTTGCGTGTCGTGGACTGGTTGATGAATGTAAAGGCGATCTGTGTGAGGGTGACAAAGGGGATGTTTCACCCTCGTCTGGAACATTTTCATCATCCTCACTAATTGACGGAAGAGTTAACGCTGGACCATTCATGTCCGACTCTTGCTGTAAATAAAATGAAACACAATAAAATAAAACAAACTGAAATAAAATATCTGCAATTCTGAACAAGTCTCACATTATTGCAAGATTTATCATTTCTATTATTATCATTTCTATTATCATTTCTATCATTATCATTTTTATCATTATCATTTCTATCATTTCTATCATTATCATTTCTATCATTATCATTTCTATATAATAATTATTTTGAAACTTTTAAAAATGAGTAAAAATGTCGTTATACCGAAACAGAAAATCTTAACAAAACATCACAGACAAAAGTAAGCTTGCCTCAACATTGCTGCAAGTTTGCTGTGCAATTTTAGCAATATAGCCGTGCAAGCTTGTGGCAATATTACGAAAAGCTTAAAATGTCCGATCAATTTATCTATTATTTATTATATTTACTAGCTAAATATGCGCTTGCTAAAGCGCGCGAGAAACGGTATTTTGAAATTAAATATTTCAAAAATTTCAAAAATATTTTAAAATCAAATAATTTCAAAATTTATTGTGCTAAGGTTTTAAACGTTCGTATTAATTGTTACTAATGTATTGTAGCTTATTATTATTATTAAGAACAAAAAACATATTACAAAAAAGTACAAACTTTTTTATTAGAGACCAGATTATTTATTGATAAATATTTAAAAACATTATTTTTAAAAAAAAATTTAAAATGGTTGAAAATAGAATGTTATTTATAAAAAAAATTAAAATATATTTTAAAAAATTAAACTTTTTCTAAAAGAAAAAGGATGTAGAATATTTTTAATAATTTCGCAAATAAATAAATTGGTATATATACCACTTATCTGAAAAATAATACAATTTGAGAATTCAAAAAAGTTTACTTTAAA
>WNHD01004938.1:0-10692 GCA_011057455.1 Ganaspis sp. Gsp50 | reverse complement strand
TTTATGCTTTTTGGATGAAATTGAGTTGATTTAGACTATTTTTAGAAAATCGAAAATTGTCACGATTACAATGCTTCCTCTATAAGGAAGCAAAAACATGAAAAATACATAATTTCCTAAAATACTACTTGATCCAAGAGAGTGTAGTGTTTGCAAAGCAGCATCAAATTTGAATTTTTATATACAGAATTAAATGCAAAAAGAAAAATGCAAAAAAGAGTTTCTGGAAAACCTCGAAAATTGAAAAAACGTGAAAATTGCAGATTGATGCATTATTTATTAAAATAAGAATTGAACCAACCAAGTGTAAAAATCTTATAATATTCAAATTAGGGTGCTTTTTTCTGGGGAATCGAATGCAAAAAGAAAAATGCAGAAAAAATTTCAGGAACAACTAGAAATTTGCAAAAACGTGAAACCTGATTTTTTTTTTTAGTAAAAATGAATATTGATGAACACTTTCTCTTAAATTTCATAATGATGCAGAGAAGTGTAGTGTTTCTAATAAGCATGATATATTAGCTTTTCTTATACTGAATGAAATAAAAAAAGGAAAATCAAAAAAAAGTTTCAGGAACACTGTTAAATATGCAAAAACATAAAACACGATGTTTATTGTAAATATGCAAATTGACACCTACACAATTTTTTAAAATTCTAATTGATCCGGACAAATGTCAAAAACGTTATAATACTCGAATTGGGGTGCTTTTTCTGGGGAATCGAATGCAAAAAGAAAAAAGCAGAAAAAAGTTCAGGAACACCTAGAAATTTGCAAAAACGTGAAACCTGATTTTTTTTTTAGTAAAAATGAGTATTGATGAACACTTTTTCTTAAATTTCATAATGGTGCAGAGAAGTGTAGTGTTTCTAACAAGCATGATATATTAGCTTTTCTTATACTGAATGAAATAAAAAAAAGAAAACCAAAAAAAAGTTTCAGGAACACTGTCGAATTTGCTAAAACATAAAACATACTTTTGTTTGAACGTATATCAAATTATCATTTGTTTAATTTTACATTTAATGAAACATTTTTCTGAGTTCACGGCTGTAAAATTCAACGAATACTTTGTTTACAATCTTTGTGATTCATAATTTCTAAAATTGAGACGAGAAGAATATATTTTTGTAAATAAAGCGATAAACAATTATAATAATGTCCCGAAAACATAAAAAGCTTTGCAAAATTCGTGGAAATTTAAAAAAGAGTCTAATGCAATGGGAGTAGACTTTAGAATGCAGATGAGATAAACGAGGAAAGTAAAAATATGTGGATGTTGTTAACGGGAAATAAACGGCTCGCACGTGACTAAAGTGCGTATCGCGCGTGTAATTTTGCGTAACTTTGCTCAAAGTGTGTTTGAGCGGTCATGGACTGTCGACGCGTGCCTTCACATTCTTTATGTCCTCGTATCTGCAAAAGTGTGATAAAAGTGTAGGTTTTTCCCCTTGATACAATGGGCGAAATTCCACGACTCCTCCGACTGGAAATGCCCTGCGTGTGGCCAGCAAAAAAGGTACTTTTATTTCAGCGACACAAAAGTACCTGTCAGTGTTGTCCTTTTTAAAGGACGAGCATGAAAGGTAATTGACGTTATACTTGGTTAGGCACTCGTGTATACAGATATATGCAGCTCTAAAAGAACTTGAAAGAGGAGAGGAAAAAGAGCCACCAGGCCAAGAAAAAGAAATGAAAGAGCTGGGATAAGTAGCTGATAACAAAAGCAGAATCATGATAGGAAATAAAACATGGATTTCCTTTGTTATGATTTCCCTTGTTTTTGTCAATATTGTTCTAGATTGGCTGCCTTTAAAACAACATTATCAATAAGAAGCGAAGAATAATAATGAAGGATTAAATCAATATACAAACACAATTAATGTACAATTACAATTGATTCAGTGATTGAGCTCATGTGTGAAAAAATTAATGTTTGGAAAAAACGAATTTTTTTAACAGTATGGTTTACTAATTATGGTCCGTAATTATTAATTTATTAATTACTAAAAACAAAAATTATGAGATTTGTTTTTCTCAAATGATAATAATTCTTTTATTTTTTGAATTCCGTTCTAGATTGTATTTTTTATTGTAATTTATACTGCATTTTAAATCGTAATATGTACTGCATTTTAAAATGCTACTTGTATTGCATTTTAAATTTTAATTTGTATTTTTAAATTCCAGTTTATACTTTTTCCATTATATTCTACATTGTTATTCATTGATATTCGCTTCATTTCTGAATTAGTCAAAAGTCTACTAATTCAAATTTGTAAAAGTTTTGCCCAAAGAGTTATATTTGAATAAATTATACATTTTATTAATATTTATTATTTTATTAAAATGTATTTAAGGAAATACTTTTCCTTTACTTGTTTATTTAGTTTTAAGATTTTTTTTTATTCAAACCAAATTTCTTTGGTATAAAAAGAGTGATTATTCTATTAACAAAAATTAAATAAAAAAACATTTCTGAAATGGCAAATTTTGAATGAGAAAAATTGGCTTAATTTTTAATTAATTAATTAATTAAATTAATTATTAATTTACCGCTACATTAATTAATTATGCAATTAATTACTTTATAACTTTAGTACATAATTAGTTCACTTCTACATCAATTTTTAATTTATCATTTCAGTAATTTGTATTTTACACTCAGAAAAAATGTTCATTTAAAATTTAAAGCAAAAAAACATTTATTTCAAGCAAACAGTTATTTAAACAAACTCTTTTGTACGTTTAAAGCATTTTCTAACCTTTTTTAAGTTAAGCACTACAATTATTAAGCAATAACAAAAATTACCGATTTATTAAAATGTTTTTATTAATTTTGAAAAGTATTTACTAAATTCCATATTTCGTACATGAAACAAAAATGCAAGGCAAATTTTTCTTTTTGAGTTTTATTAGATTTAACTTATCTGAATAATGCAGTTGAGCCAACGAAATTTTTTGTTAATGCTAACAAGTCCTTTTTTGCTCTCAATAGATTATTTGAGTCGCAAAGCATAACATGAAGAATTTTTTTTTTAGTTAAATTTACTCCCATTAATAAAGCACAAATATATGCTTTTTGAAAACGCACCTTCATCATTTATTTTAATATTCACTTTTAAATATTCGTGGTTTGCCTGATGAATACCATGATCAAACGAAAAATCCCATTTAGATTCAACTTTTATTTAAGCTTGGCTCAACCGAACCGTGAGATGGACTTTACTTTTTAATTTTCGTTTGTTCATTATTTTAAATAAAAATAAAAAATCTGATGAATTAAAAGGTGTTGATTTCACGTGTCAAACAATGGAAAACAATTTCCGGAACAGAATAATCAATAAAATTTTCTATCGAAATGCTATAAATTCTTTAAATGAAAACAATGCTTTTCAATCTTTAAATAATAACGTAATTAAAATTCTTTCAATATTCTTTGCTGACATTCCAATCGCGGATCATATTCAAGGCTTCGCTTATTTATTACTCGGATGAATGCAATTTCATTCCAAAAACAGTTTAAATATTTTTTTCAAGTTACAAAGATTCTTATAATATCAGGATCATAGAGGAATTTACAGCATTATTGCTTGATAAGGACTATTTTTTCTGTCTCGGAAATTATTTCATTATCATTGTTTTTATTTTTTTTCTACGAGTTATAATCATTATTATTATTATTTAAGACTTTATTTCAAACTTTGTCTCTTTCTATTGAAACAAGTGCACACACGTTAATTAATCTAATTTAAATTTAATTTCTATTTATCTATTCAGCTTTGGTCCATTTCTTAAAAAAAAATTAAAAGGAACAAAAAAACACTAAAAATATTCATTTATCCATAATTATTTTATTATAATAAATAATAATATAATAAAAAATTTTATTATAATAAATAAGATATTAGATATTAGATAAGATATTAGATATCAACCAACCAAAAGTTCTGCATTTTTTAACAATTTTTTGTAAAAAAATTTGAAAAGTTCAGTTAAAAATACACGATTTTGAAAAAGAAAAAATTTAAAATTGATGAATTTTTAACTAAGTTATTATATTTAACTAAGTTATTAACTAAGTTATTAAATCCAATATAGAAAAACCAAAATTCTAAATTTTGAAAAATTCATAACTTTTGAACCACTTTATAAATTTTTTTTTAAAAAACATATCCTTTTTTGTGTATAATACAATTAAATAAACGAATTTGAGCCAAATCAAAAATGTGGATTTCAATGATATGTTGAGTTGGTTAATATCTTCAGTTAATTATTGTCTTAAAAATTATGTTTAGTGTTTTTGTTCCTTTCAATTTTTGTTTTGACAAAAGAAACCAAAGCTTATAATCCACACAAATTGCTCTAAATTGAATCTTTCAAATTTATACAACCGTAATTGTCAAATTTAAAGAGTCCTTTTAAAATTGAAAAGAAGAACTTTGAAGGACCCTCCTAAATTTATTTTCCTGTTAAGGCTATTTTCAAACAAGCCTTGAGGATTTAATAATATAGAGTATATAATATATATCAAAGAAAGAGTATATCTATAAACCAAAGTGTTTTTACTGCAGCTTAAAGGGAACCAAGAAATATTGTATAATTGTTAATTTAAAAAAAGAAAGTTTAGTGCTAATTTACAATTTTTATTTAAAAGTCTAAAAGACTCTAAAAGAGAGCAACAAAAGATGCAACAAAAGGTGCAAAAAAAGGCAACAAAAACTGTAACAAAAGGTGCAAAAAAAGGCAACAAAAACTGTAACAAAAGGTGCAAAAAAGGCAACAAAAACTGTAACAAAAGGTACAAAAAAAAGGCAACAAAAAATTTAACAAAAGGTGAAAAAAGGCACCAAAAAATTCAACAATAAGTGTAACAAATGATGCAAAAAAAAAGATGCAAAACTATATGTTCAAATGTAAAAATGTCATAAAAACGATGACACAAACAGTTGCAAATACGTCTAAATTGTCAAGCGATATAATTAATGCACGACCCTTTATGAGATTCAGCGGTTGACATAAAGTCTGGAAATCCATTACCTATCATTTGAAGTGCAACAGCATTCGTGCATGGAAACTAGCTAATAATTCCTCGTCTCCCGGAAATGGGACAAACTGGACAAATTGAATGAAATTAATTTGTCTAGATTTGCACAACATTACGCATGCAGAGTGTGAAGCCGACAACTTTGCATTTCCTTGACACAGCTTGAAATTATTTTGGACAAGCATCTGCACCACCAAGCTGAAATGCCATTATCATAAGGAAGTTTCTTTCTCGAGATGGCTTTGAATAGTTTCCGGTGCCATCTCTACGGGCAAAATACTCTCTTCAGAAAGGAGTTTCAGAGTTTCGCTGCAAAGTAGAAATAAGCTCCAAAAAAGAAAGAGAAAAAAGAAGAAAAAGCAGGACAAGTTATAGGAAGAATATTGTCTCTTTTAAGCTGCTAAGATAAACATCAAGAAGACGGGAACTAGACCGATGTCTTGCGAATGAAGCGCAGTTCCAATGAGAAGAGAAACACAGTTATGTTGCATGTAAATAGCTTCAGAGCAATGGCAGAGATGAACTTCGCGTAGAAAATGTCAGCCATGCAAGATGGTGACTAGGTCAATAACGTAAATAGGAGGCAAGATAAATAGACCCTTCACGCTAAAATGTGTAACGCGCGATTTTCCAGCGAGGACGAAAATAAAACGTGCAAACTCAATGAACCATATAAATGTGCTCCTGCATACTGAATTTTAACCCCGTGCAAGTAGCAATTTTCCTTTTATTTTTATTCTCCTTGCAATGAAAACGTATGCTTCAAAAATTATTGCATTTTTTCAGCGGGGAATTTTTATTCACATTGTCAGAAAAAGTGTTTTGACGCAACTCGACAAATTCCCGTTGATACTCGAATAATTTGGTATTTTTCGTGACAATAAATTCTTCTCTGGCAATTATTTTACACATTTTAGTGTTTTTTGTGTAGCAATGTAGAGAGGGTGGGAAACAGCATGTGTTTGACAAACTTTTAAAAGTTGAACAAATTTTAACAATTTAATAATAATTCTTGTCAAATTTAAATGAGTTTTATCACTTTATTTTTGACAATTTTTTGCTTTAGAGGATACTTCATCTGATTAAGGATAACATATATAGGACACTTTCTCTATCATAAGGATATTCCTTTTAGAATCAAAAGAATCCATTTTGAATCAGAAAAGTTCGTTTTGATTCAAAAGAATCCTTCTTGAATCAAAAGAATCCCTTTTGAATTAAAAGAATCCATTTTGAATCAAAAGAATGCTTCTTGAATCAAAAGAATCCCTTTTGAATAAAAAGAATCCATTTTGAATAAAAAGAATCCATTTTGAATAAAAAAAGTCCATTTTGATTCAAAAGAATCTTCCTTGAATCAAAAGAATCCATTTTTGAATAAAAGAAAGTCCATTTTGATTCAAAAGAATCCTTGAATCAAAAGAATCCATTTTTTAATTTAAAAAAGTCCATTTTGATTCAAAAGAATCCTCCTTGAATCAAAAGAATCCATTTTTAATTAAAAGAATACATTTTGATTCAAAAGAATGCTTCTTGAATCAAAAGAATCCTTTTTGAATAAAAAGAATCCATTTTGAATAAAAAATAGTCCATTTTGATGAAAAAAAATCCTCCTTGAATCAAAAGAATCCATTTTTGAATAAAAAAAGACCATTTTGATTCAAAAGAATCCTCCTTGAATCAAAAGAATCCATTTTTTAATTTAAAAAAGTCCATTTTGATTTAAAAGAATCCTCCTTGAATCAAAAGAATCCATTTTCAATAAAAAGAATCCATTTTTAATTAAAAGAATACATTTTGATTCAAAAGAATGCTTCTTGAATCAAAAGAATCCCTTTTGAATAAAAAAAATCCATTTTGAATAAAAAATAGTCCATTTTGATTCAAAAAAATCCTCCTTGAATCAAACGAATCAATTTTTTAATTAAAAAAAAGTCCATTTTGATTCAAAAGAATCCTCCTTGAATCAAAAGAATCCATTTTTAATAAAAAGAATCCATTTTTAATTTTAAAAAATCCATTTTGATTGAAAAGAATGCTTCTTAAATCAAAAGAATCCCTTTTGAATAAAAAGAATCCATTTTGAATCAAAAGAATCCATTTTGAATAAAAAATAGTCAATTTTGATTCAAAAGAATCCTCTTTGAATCAAAAGAATCCCTTTTGAATAAAAAGAATCAATTTTGAAACAAAAGAATCCATTTTGAATAAAAAATAGTCAATTTTGATTTAAAAGAATCCTCCTTGAATCAAAAGAATCCCTTTTAAATAAAAAGAATCAATTTTGAATTAAAATAAAGAAAATTAAAGGAAATCAAAAGATTCCCTATTCAATCAAACGAATATATTTTTAATTTGAGAGAGAATTCTGAAAACGGATTATTAAAAGCACAAAAGAAAAAGAGTTTACTAAAGTTTTTTTATAATTAAAACTTTTCTAGGTTAATTCTCATTAACTCTCTTTTCCATGTACTTTTGTTCTTCTCATTTGTTCTTCTTTTTTTTTTACGAAAAATGAGGCTAACTGCATTACGGAATGTAAACTAATTTTTCATTTAATTTTTGCTATTTTAAAAAATGTTAATGTAACGCTTCTTGAAATTAAACAATTTGAAAAACAACTTTTTTGAAGGCACTTTGAAAGTTAATTTTTAGACATTTTGAGAAAATAAAAATTTCAAAAACAGAAAGTTTCCACTTATATGGAACATTAAGACCATCTGAAACATATCGTGAGGTTAATGTTTCACGATATTACTTTACAGGATAATAATTTATAAAGTAGGCAGTGAAAAAACGCAATTTACGAGAACAATAAAAAAGGAGTAAAAAAATAATAAAAATATGATTGATTATTTCCGCAAAAGCTATTGTAGAGGCATCAATTTTCATAGACATATAATAGCTCTGATTTATGATTATATTAATAATTTTGATGTAATATGATAATTACATTGATGCAATTGTCCAATTGTTTGCAATTGATCCCAAAAGTATGAAACTGATATTTGGCAAATTGTTATCAAAATCTTTATCAATTTGATACTTTTGATAATTTTATAATAATTAATAATTTGATTTGATAATTTGAAGTTAACTGTGTTTTATTTACTTTACACAACTTTAAAAACAATCTAAACTCCAGGTTTTTAATGCATTGAAAAAATCATTAAAAAATTGAAAAATCAGGTTTTCAGCCACATATCATTTTCACAAAAAGTCTGTAGAGAATTTGGTATGCTCAATTTTATTTTATATTTTATGAAATACTATAAAGACCCTCTGGAACTTTTACATATGTTTGCAAGTCTTATCCAAGATTTCATTGAAACTTTTTAATAAAATTCTTTTACTCACATAGAAATTTTTTGCCAATTTCATACGAAATCAATAAATCAATAAAATCAATAAATCAAATTTAAAAATCGTTTTATGAATTTCTATAATCTTCATTTATAATTAAATAAAAAATCTCAAATAAAATACGCGTTATTATATAAATTAAAAAAAAGTTTTTGTATACAATCAAACCGCTTATGTAAACAACGAAATTATTAATAGTTCTGTAAATACCTTTAAAGACAATTAAGGGTACTTTAACTGAATAGGATTTTTTAATTGACTCTAGTACATTTCGAAGTTAAAACACATTAGAAGAAAGCTTTCAAGTCCTTGAAGTTGAAAAGCTCTTTTGAGAAAAGAATAAAAAATTGAGTTATTATCTGAAATATATTGATTGAATTTTAAAGTTTCTTTTCATATCGAGTCTCTCAATTATCATTTCTCTACTTGAATCAAAAGCTTTTTCATTCACGATAACTAAGCTAGTATCTATTATTTTTATAAAAGCTCCATATTTGGGTTCACAAACGCATTATAAGAATTGGAAATAAAATATTTTATTCAAAAAAATTGTATAGAAGATTGTTAAAATTTATTGTAAATGAATTTGTTAAAAACTCAATTAAATCGAGGCTAAAAATGTATCTGTTTAGTTATGAATCTATGTTTTAAATTATGAATCTATATTTTAAATTATGAATCTATTTTAAATTATGAATCTATATTTTAAATTATGAATTAATCTTTTAAATTAGGGATTTATGTTTTAAATTATTAATTGATCTTTTAAATAATAAAGTTTCCTTCAAATAATTAATTTATCTTTCAAATTATCAAGTTTCCTTCAAATAGTTAATTTATCTTCCAAATTATCAAGTTTCCTTCAAATAGTTAATTTATCTTCCAAATTATCAAGTTTCCTTCAAATAGTTAATTTATCTTCCAAATTATCAATTTATATTCCAAATAATCAATATATCTTTTAAATTATTAATTGATCTTCTAAATAATCAATTTTGTTAAAGCATTCAATCAAATGCTTAAATAATCTTCCATATTATCCAATTATCTTCCAAATAATCAATTCATATTCAAAATTATTAACTCAACTAACTTGAAAGTATCAAATTGATCAAGATTTTGTAATGAATTTTATACTTTTAGGATTAAGTTGGTATTTTCAAATGAACTGTAAATTCAATTCAATTATTGAAAATTAATGTTTCATTTGTATTTTGAAGTATATAGGCATTTTAATTCTTTTTCTAAGATTCATGATAAACATTTTCACCGAGTACTTAATTAGTATACACGCTACACTAGTTTTAATACATTTTTATTTTCCCCTATCAACTATCAGGGAGAAAAATCGCAATTGAAATCCACTCAACATTTATACAAAATATATACCTAAGGGCTTATTAGCCCTGGGAACTTCCATTTCAATAAAATAAATAAAATAAATAAAATAAATAAAGACTTGCGTTAAACTCGTTGGGTAAAAATTATTCAAGTACTTAAATGAAACCTAACTAAAAAAAGTTAAGTGAACTTTACGTATCTATAGTGGAGTAGATAATCCAACTTACTTTTCTCAAAACAAAATTTTGCAGTAAAGAAAACATACATTTTTCTCAGAACACTTATTTATTTGGTTGAAATAAATTTTATTTGGTTGAAATAAATTTTATTTGGTTGAAATAAATGTTATTTGGTTTAAATAAATGTTATTTGGTTTAAATAAAAAAAATTTAACGACAAATTAATTTATCCTTTTTCGCAAAATAAATGCTTTTTCAAGGCCAAATAAATTATTTCTTTTACTTCAAATAAATTATTTCTTTTACGACAAATAAATTATTTTTTTTACGAAAAATAAATGATTTCTTTTACGACAAATAAATGATTTCTTTTACGACAAATAAATTATTAATTTGAACCAAATAATTAAGTAAGTAGGTTCTGAGACAAATATATCGTTATTTGATTTAAATAAATTATAAATAATTCATTGAATGGCCTATTCTGGTTTCAGATGTTTTATTAAATGATTTTTGACGTTTCGGTTGGGATCCCAACCCTCATCAGAACTACAAAGAAATATTACAATAATAATAAAAGATACAATATTAATGTAGAAATTATTTTTAATTTTATAAAAGTTAGAGTAATACCTTAAGATAACGGAGTCAAAATGTTTTCATGGATTTTGCTTCCTTATAGAGGAAGCATTGTAATCGTGACAATTTTCGATTTTCTAAAAATAGTCTAAATCAACTCAATTTCATCCAAAAAGCATAAA
>WNHD01004937.1:0-10693 GCA_011057455.1 Ganaspis sp. Gsp50 | reverse complement strand
TTCCGATTCATAACAATTCAGAACGTCAATCTTGAATCCGCATTCTTAAAATCTCCGATTCACAAAGTAAAATCCTCAATAAGTTTTTTTTTCCTGGGATTTCATGCCATTACCCTATGAGGGTGGCATGAAGCGAAAACTAACACTCAATATACTAACACCGTACTTGGCAGTCACTATTTTCTAACTTAAGGTAAAAGAAAATCTTTACTGTTTAGCACAAATATGTGCTCGATCAGCATACACGTCTGAACTCGACGATCGTCAGTGCAAGACTCAGGAAAAAGTAGAATAAATATAGGAAAAAGGGTAGAAAAATTAGAAAAAAAGTATTATTAAAAATCACAAGTAAAATTATATTTTTGATAGTCAATTTTTTTCTTTCCGCAGCCGAACATTCTAACCGCACTCGTGGAGGAGGTCATCGCAATCCCTTTGGACCAAAGAGTCATAGTCATTACGATAATCATCACTATGATTATCAAAATGAATTTTCAGAAGGTACAGTCAAAGGATCGTTGTCACCTCTCGATGACAGGACAGTTATTGCAACCGATAAAAGTATTAAAGTCACTGTAAATCACGGATCCACGCCAGTGAAAGGACCTGTAATGAGTGTTAAAGGTAAATCTCCGTTTTTTATTAGAATCCATTTTTTAGATACGAAAAAATATTTGAATATTTAATTATATTCTTAATATTTAAAAGCGGTAATTAGAATAAAAGGACAAAGTCTTTTATTGACTTTCTTTATAGACTCAAAAAAGGGATAGTTTCTCGCGCAGAGGTAGTTATTGCACGCGGACTTTCTATTACATTCCTTAGACATTATTGAAAAAAAGTTTAAAATTTACTTTGAGTCAACATGTGTGTATAATGTCCGAGAAAGAAAATTGTTGTGATAATGCTGTTTTAAGTTTTCTTTATTTGGGTTTATTTATTTATCCGTTTGTATTTGTCAAATTAATGTCTTTTAAAAATTTTCAAGTCAATGCACCGAGCATAGCAGGAACAGGAAGAGTCGGACCACGTCAGAAAACGCGGATTACTTACAGCAGTCAGTCAGAAGCCGAAGTTTCAGCTCATCATATAGAGAATTTTTCGCGGCAAAAATCGTTTGATGAGAAAATTCATTTTAATAATACACAGAGAGGAATCGCCCCAAAGAGTCCATTCGCGTCGAGGAGAAAAGAAAATAGCAGCAAGTCACCGTTTCTTCAACGAAAAGACACAAAACGGGATGAGCAGTCGATGCGTCCGCACGGAGAAAATATTTTAAAGTCGCCATCGCCCCAGAAGAAGAAAATTAAGGATGCTCAAAAATCGCCTGTTCCACCGCAGGCGCAAATGCAATTTTTCACTTCTAGTTCGCAGGGACTCGTTTCCTCTCGAGGTCGTGGACAGAAGCGATTAAATGAAGCAAAAGGCACTGTTATTAAAATTTTGGGCAGGAATGCTGATAATTGTGAACGCACGATGCAGAAGTGTGAAGAAATTGCAGAAGGTGAAATTGCTGGGGATTTAATGGTAGATGTAATTGCAACAAATGAAATTTTAACGAGTGAATCTTCCGATGTTATGAATTCAGTAGAAAAAAGTTCGAAGACGTTTAGTGATATAAATGTTAATGACAATGATACCGAAAATACGAAAAATCATACTGAAAGTATTAATATTGACAATGAATTGGAAATTAAAATAATCAACGAAAATGTTATAAATGAAAGTGAAACGTTGAATCAAACGAAAGTTAATATTTGTCAAATTGAAGATGAAAATGTTCCCGAAATTGAACATGAAAACGTTCCTAAAATTGTAGCTGAAAATGTTTCCCAAATTAAAGATGAAAATGTTTCACAAATTAAAGATGCAAATATTCCAGTTGAACAAGAAAATGTTTCACAAATTAAAGATGCGAATATTTCAATGAAACAAAATGCTTCACAAATCAAACACGAAAATATTTCGCAAATTGAACAAGAAAATGTTTCGAAAATTGAAGAAAATGTTTCGCAAATTAAAAATGCTTCTGAAATTAAAGATGATGTTCCACAACTTAAACAAGAAAATGCTTCCCAAATTGAAGATCCAAATAATTCGCAAATTATCCACGAAAATATTTCTCAAAATAATGAGGAAGCTTCTCAAAGTAATGAGGAAGCTTCTCAAAGTAAAAACAAAATTTTTACACAAGAAAATGTTTCTCAAATTACACAAGGAAATGTTTCTCAACTTAAAGATGAGAATGTTTTGGAAATTACACAAGAAAAAGTTTCTGAAAATAAAGATACAAATCTTTTCGAAAAAGGTCAAACCACAGAAACTGAAAAGAGAGAAATTGCCAAAAGTGATAGAAATGAAACAGAAAATGCCAACAATGACACAAGAAATGACAGCAATCAAATAAAAAAAAATAATAGCATTGGAACAAAAATTAACAGCAATGAAGCAAAAAATGAAAACACTGAAACAGAAAATGAAAACAGTGAAACAAAAGATGGAAACAATGAAACAAAAAATGAAAACAATGAAACAAAAATTGACAACTACACAAAGAATGACAACAATGAGACAAAAAATGACGAAAATGAAACAGAAAGTACAGACAAAATTACCGAAAAAGCGAAAGAATCGGAAAATCCCCACAATTTGATTTCTCAAGAAATTGAAAAAGGCACAACTGCTGAGCAGAAAACTCTTACAAATGAAGATGTTTGTAGCACTGAGAGCAACGAAGTAAAAGATGAAAATACAACAGCGAGTAAATTGCAAAATTCAGGTAATCTGGATATTTTGGAAATTAATTACGAAACGTTTGATGATCGTGTTTCGGAGAAAGTGAGTGCTGAGAATTCTCACGAGGCCTCTAGCGTGTCTAGCGATATTTAATATTTATTGTTATAATGTTTTTTTCTTTCTTTCTTTCTTTCTTTCTTTAAGACTTTGAATCTTTAAGATTCTGCTTTACTATATGCAATTTTCATACAACTTGGCAAACTTGAACTTTCTTGCTGATGTGCATTTAAAGAGAGAGATTTATACTTTATTGTATTATTGAAATATACGACGACTTTCTTGAAGATTGTCGACTGTAAAGAGATTCCAAGATATATTAAAATATACTTGGCTGTTTGTTGAAAGTTTTATGAAAAATGCACCCAGTGTGTGATCGTAAATTTAAGCAAAATACTCGTATTTTATAAATTATTTATTTGACACAAATGAGCCTTAGGAGACTATTTTTGTTTTACTTTTTTTCATTAAATCCCAAATTTTCATGACAATTCAATTAACAAAGTTGTTTTTTAGTGTTTTTTCCCCTCATTTTTTATGATGATTTTCGATCATCAATTACTATTTTCATTTTATTCAAGTATATTTTTTTGCTCGTAGAGGAAAGTTTCTTTCTTGTTTTTCGTTCTTTTTTGTTTTGTTTTCATTTTTTTTTTGAATTGCATTTTTTTTCATTTCTTTTACTATTTCTTTTATTTAATGTTTTTTTCTTTTTATTTTTTCAAATTGTCTTTTATTATTTTTTTTATTTCTTGTTTAATTCTTTTTCTTTTTTTTAAATTGTCTTTTGTTATTTCTCTTATTTATCTCTTTTTATTAACTATTTTGTTGTAGAATCAAGGCGTGAATAATATATTTTCTAATTATTCAGAATATCCACAAATTATTGAATTATTATAAATGAATTACCATTCTTTGAGAATGTGTACAGCAATATTTATCTATTTTCGTTAAATTTTACTTTTTTCGAGAATATTTATTCAGTCATTAATTTCTAACGCAGTTTAAAATTACTTTTTTTTATAATGAATAAATAATAAATAAACAATAAAAAACAATAAACAATAAATTAATAAACGATAAAGAATAAATAATGTATAAGTAGCGAATAAATTCGTGAATAAATAATGAGCAAATAACTAAACAATTCACAACAAATAAATTACCTTTAATATTAATATTACTTAATAAACTTTCAAAATATTTCAAAAAATAATAATAATTCTAATTTACAATATTATTATTTGCAAAAATCTACAACGAAATTCTTAAGATCAAATGGCTTTAATTCTGAAACGAATATTTTTAACAAAACAGAAATCTTTGTTTTAAATGTAAAATAAAACAAGCAAAAAGTTATTGTAAGCTCAATCAATTATCAAATCAACAACCAAAAGCGATTGGTAGCTCGACTATAAACCACATCTAGTTTTCCCGTTGAAAAGAATCAGGAGCTCGACTAAATTAGGATTATATTAAATAAGAATCTCATAAATCATTCTATTCAAATAGTCTAAATACCATGATTAAAACAATCTTCCGTAATAATAATTACCTGCTGGCTCAGTTTCCGAAATCAGGTAGAAGGGGTAGCTCGACTAACAAAATACTTAAGAAAAGATTATTTATAGTCAAATTATACACGAAAAGAGACACCAAAATTAGCAATAAAACATTTTATTAGTTATTCGATTTTAACTTCCAACAAAATCAGTGTGGCCACTATTTTGAGGATTTTTGTCTCCCGGTTTTCTCCAGATTCTCCCGGTGTGAAATAAAACTTTTTTCCGTCTGTTTCCAACTTTTTTGTGTTATAAAACATGAATATTTTTAAGTAAGGTTTACTTTCAATGCAATTTTTAAAATAAAATTGGAAAATAAAGATAAAAATACAATCCCTTCCTAATTTAAAATTGAAGCAATTTTAAATAAGTCAATCACCGGATGGGCAAATAAAAAATTGAGTTCATCAAAGGAGGAAAGCTGAAAGTATAAAAATTCTCCCGAAATAATATTTTTATCCCGGTATTCTCCCGGTTTTCTTCCGATTCAAATTTCTCCCGACTTTCTCCCGGTCTCCCGGTTGAGTGGCCACCCTGAAAATTAATTAAGTGAATATATAATTTTGACAAGACATTCAGTTAGAAACATTTTATTTTGAAAACATCAAAATGGGATTACAGGAAAAAAACTGGGAGAGGGGGGGGGGGGGACAATTATGTTCCAGTGGATTCTCAAGTAAAAGGAATTTTGAATGATAGGAAGACAATTATGGTTCAGTGGATTCTCTAAAAAAGAAAGAATTAAAAATTAAATTTGAATAATAGGATATTTAACTAATTTGATTCATTAAATCGAGATCTTTTCAACTCAAGACTTGGTATTCGACGTTGATCAATAAATGATTAGTAAAGATTGGTTTGCCAAATTTTGACAAGATAAAAACAAACTAAAAAATGAAGATTTTAGTTAAACGAATGATAAAGAAAAATAAAAAAAGAAAATATTTTAGAATTATTTACACTACCGTCCATTAGTATTAGGACGCTTACGCACGACTCGATATAAAAAAATATAATTTCGCTGGAACTAGAGCAGCTACAAAGATGTTCAAAAAACAATTTTAAAACTTATTAAATTCTATGTAAAATGAGTGGTATTAGAACATAATCCGATAAATATATGTTGAATTATAAAGTGAGAAAGAAGGAAAAAAAATTATAAATTTGTATCATTTTCTTCTCTTAAATTCAATGCCTGGAAGAATCCAGGCAAATAAAAATAAAAACAGTTTTGAAATGCAGAAGTCTGAGTTCCTAAGTCCGCTTTAAAATGAGCTTTAGGAAAGAAAAAAATGATAATTTGTTACAGAGTTACGTCTAAAAATGTAGAGACATGTTTAGTACGTACACCAACTGAAAATCGACTTCACGCGTCAGGGAACGGTCGGGCTTACCTGTACATTTTCAATGATAAATCGATAACGGATAAACATTTTTCATTTTTCTAAGTCTCAATTGGAAGCTTAAACATTCTAGCTTAAAAATAAGACTTAGAAAAATGAAAAATGTTTATTCTTTATCGATTTATCATTGAAAATGTCTAGGTAGATCGTACCGTTCCCTGATGCATGAAGTCGATTTACAGTTGGCGAGCGTACTAAACATGTCTCTACATTTTTAGACGTAACTCTGTAACAAATTATCATTTTTTTCTTTCCTAAAGCTCATTTTAAAGCAGACTTAGGAACTCAGACTTCTGCATTTCAAAATTATCTTTATTTTTATTTGCCTGGATTTTTCCAGGCGTTGAATTTAAGAGAAGAAAATGATACCAATTTATAATTTTTTGACCTTCTTTCTCACTTCATAATTCAACATATATTTATCAGATTATGTTCTAATACCACTCATTTTACACAGAATTTAATAAGCTTTCCAATTGTCTTGTGAACATCTTTGTAACTGTTCTAGTTTCAGCGAAATCATTGATTGAGTGGTCGTACGTTTTTATATCGAGTCGTGCGTAAGCGTCCTGATACTAATCGACGGTAGTGTAAATGAAAAATAAACAGTCAAAAAGAAAATTCGCTGATAGTTAGTAAAATAATATTTGAATATAAGTGAGTCTAGTTGTTAAGAAAGGGCCAATTTCCACGGATTCTTAAACTAGAAATGGTGGTGAAATTCAAACATAACAGAAGTTTTCAAATGTCAAAATTACAATTTTTAGGTTATGACGGCAAAGCTTAAAAGTAAGAACAGGTTTTTAGGTTGTCTTCACAAAATTCAAGTCTTTAAAATGAATCTTCGTAATTATCATAATTAATATGACAGGTGTGATGGTAAATCGTCGTTAAACTCTTCAATATTATCAAGAACAGCAAGTCATCTACTGAAATCCGTGAATCGAAAAAAGTGACACAACAATAGGGCGTCCAATTCTTGAGGCGCATGAATTCTTCCCAAAGGCCATTCTGTCGAATGGTCATTCGTTCGAAACGTCTTTCTATCGTATGGACATTTGTTCGAAACGTCATTCTTACGAATGGTAATTTCTCCGAAAGGTCATTCTGTTGAATGGTCATTCGTTCGAAAAGTCATTCTGTCGAATCGTCATTCTTCCGAATGGACATTCGTGCGAAAACTCAGTCGATCGAATGGCAAACTGACTTTTCAAACGAATGTCCATTCAGAAGAATGACAATTCGACAGACTGACTTTTCGAACCAATGACCATTCGACAGAATGACCTTTCGGAGGAATGACCATTCGAACGAATGACCATTGGTAAGAATTCTTCAAGAAAATCCAAAACCTGTAATTATCTTCAAAGAAATTTAAATCAAGGTTCAAACAATATTTCGCTAAATCATGCAATCCGAAAGTGTAGTTGTTTCTAGGTTAAGACGGTAATTTTCAATTTCCATTAGGAACAAAGCGTCGTCTTAACAATTGGGAAAAGGTCAGGAATTCAGGCAGGAAGGTCATCTCTCAAATTTAGTAGTTTGGACAGGATTGACGAGTTGAATCAGGGTAAATTATATAAAGAAAAGGAAACATAGAGAATTAATTTTACATACTAATTATACAAAAATGTAACCAAGTCTTGAAGTTTTCAGCAGCCAAAGTAATTAATCAGGATCGAATTTCAACATTTTTTAAAAGAAATGATTGTTTTTAATTTGTAAATTATAGAAAATTAATATATAATTTTTACAATGTCACATAAGGAACCTATTTCAAAGTTTGTTCAATATTAGCAAAATTTAAATCAAATAAAAAATTAGTTTAACTATTAAAGAAATAAAAATGTAAAATTTATAAATATTTCTGTACACACAAATTATTTTTTGAAAAAACTCAATATCTCGCTTATTTAATTAAATATAAAAATACAAAAATTTATTTTTCGTAATAATTAAAGACTGAAACTTATTTATACTTCTAGAATTTAATTGAATAGTGGAGATTGATTAACAATTGCTCAATTATTGTCAAATTGAAAAAAGAAACAGTATTGTATGGATTAAAAATAAATGTTCTTTGATAATTTTAATAACTGAAAGATAAGTTTTCAGAAAATTGAAAACAGCAAAAAAGATAACATATAATTTGTAATAATTTCAATAATTTCTTTCTCTTGTAATTTTTTTTCATTTCAACTGTCAGTGCGTGTTCATAATTTTACTATTTTTTTCACATTTATTTATGTTTATTATAATGTATACTTATTTTGTTCTATTATAATTTACATACTCTTATTTTGATTTATTCCGTTTCACACTTATTTTATTTTTATTTTGCTTATTTTCATTTCTTTATATTTATTCTTTATTCTATTCTTTATACTTTGTTCTTCTTTTCACTTATTTTATTATTTTTTTAAACTTTTTTTATTAGAATAAATTCTAAATTTCTAAATATTTGTTGAACTTTCTATTATTTGCAAAATATTTGTTTGCCGAATAAAAGAAGTAAGGTTAATTGAATTGCTTAATAACTTGGAAAACGAATGTAAAACGTTTACGAAAAGCTACAATATTATTAAATACTTTGAGCTATCGTTATTCTTATTTTATATTTAATGTTGAATTATATATTCAATGTTTGTTTAAAATTGTTTTCAAATTCTAAGTTAAACGTATTTAAAATTAATAAATGAGTTCTTTCAGTTTTGAAGTTTTATATTTTTATTTGTAAGTTACGTCAAATTATTTAAAGTTTTAATTTATTTCTAAATTACATAAGTATTATTTTAATTTTTTAAATTTCTCACAGATTTGAAAAAGAAATATTTTTTCAAAATAACTCTAGTTTTCTTTTGAAACTAATATACAATTTTCGTAACCGAGACTAATATTATTTTATTGTTATGTTTGTGTGAAATAATGTTTATTTTTAGATTGAAATTTTGTAGAGAAAAAAATTACACGTGTAGTGAATTGTAATTTTTTTAAAAAAAATTGTTTTCCTAATTGACAGAATTTATTGGAAAAACGATCCATTAAAATATTAAGACGAAAACCTTTATTAAAATATTTAGAACTTGTCGACAGTCTTTCGAAATTTTTAGAAATACTTAATTTAGTGACTTAATCTTAAATTAAAAAATGCATTTTCAATCATGTCAATTTTTGTATTAAAAATATTCTTGTCATTTATTTATTTGATTAATAAAATGTTAAGTAAATAAATAAAAGCTGCACTTTCGAATACCAACATTTTGTTGTTGAATTTTTTAAACTTTTTTATTCAATCCTAATTTAATTTTTTAATTTTCGAATTATTGCTCAACTCTCTTTCTGCTCAAAATTGGTAAATAATTACATCTTTGCTTTTAGTATTTTTTATTTTGTCCGAACTTTTTTCTGTTTGTAATTCAAAGAAAATTGAATTTCCTTTTTTAATTTTTGATGCTGTCAGTGAATTAAGATCTTTTGAGGTACTGCAACGCTATTGTAGTATAATTAAAAAGAAAGATATACATATATAAAAATTTCTCTGAACTTCATAACAGAGGAAAAATTCTTAATACTGAAATTATGTCTTTCTTATTCTGATAGAATCAACGAAGCCATATTTAAACACGATACTTTGTATTATAAATTATAAAATAATAAAAAGAATATCCAAAAGATAATATATTAAATTAGATAAATGTTTAAGTAAATTTGAAATTACGAAAAAAAATTTCAAAAAACGTCAATTTCTAGATTTACTTTTAAAAAATTGGGTTTAAAGTTTCTCAATCGAAGTTGTAAGGTTTATAGTAAAATAAGATTGCGTTAATGCATCGTGATATAAGGAAGTGATTAATGTTTATTTCATTTAATAAATAAATATTTAATAAAGTAGTATTCTTGTAAGAAATATTTGGCTCATCAGTATATCGCGAAAAAGGACTTATTAGATAGATTTAAAATTTTAAACTAGAAAGAAAGAGAATTATTTTTGACATAAAATTAAAATATTTGTTGTATTTGTAAAGTTTTTCATAATTAGCAATTTCAGTGTATTAAAAAAAAATTCATGAGTATTAATATAGTATTCGTATTAACATCTTTTTCTAACAATAATAACTGCTTGGTTTTCAAAGCTTTTGGAATAATTTCTAAAAATATCCGTCTTCTATTGAGCAGTTAATTTTGCATATAAAGTACATTTTGCTAATACCAAATCTAATGCCAAATACGATTATACATTTTTTCTTTCTTGTAGTGATGTTACATGAAATTTCAATCACATTTCATACTTTAGAATCATAATTTTTTATATCATGAAAAATATTGTTACTAAAATAATGTCAAATTTACGTGCCATGAATTTGACGATTGCATTGTGATAAAAGTATTTTTAGAATAATTTTTTTTTTAAATAAATTTTTCAAAGTACGTAATAATAAAAAGTTGATACTTGTATTTGAAATGTCATGAAATATCTCTTGTAATTGTTAATTTTAATGGCAAATCTTGATAGTTATGTTTGAAAGAGAAATTTAATTTTGTCCATTTATAATACATATATTATGGATATTCTGTAAGGCTTGAATCGAATTTTTAAAAATCGGTTTTGCGCTTGTCCGTTTTGTGCTAATGGTTTTTTTCTTTAACTGTAGTAATTAAAGGTGACGAGTATCCCTCTTTTTCCATTGCGTTTGTTATAGTCTGCCATAATTTACTATTTTTAAGATTATACTGTAAAAGAAAAGTAAAATTGTTAATAAAACTTGAGTGCTTTTTCAATAAAAGGAATTTTTATTATAAAATGTCTGGCTAATTTTTATTGTTTTGTTTTAATATATTTTTTTCTCCAACGCTTCCTCTGAAAGTGTAACTTTCGAGGTTAAAAACGGTGGCGAAAGTGACATTTTCACCACCGTTTGCAAACCGTGGCGAAAG
>WNHD01004936.1:0-10695 GCA_011057455.1 Ganaspis sp. Gsp50 | reverse complement strand
CTGAGTAAACACTATAGGAAATATCAAAATCTTTCGAAAAACAATTGAATTCATAAACGATCAACTTCAGGTGTGGACAGAATGAAGGAAAGAATGAATGAATGAAATTGTCGATTATTATATATAATAATAATTATTCAAATAGTCACATTTTTAAATATTTTGAAATCTGAAGTATTTTAAAGTAGTTTTAAGTATTTCAAAACATTTGAAAAAAATTTAAATAATTTTTAATATTTGGAAGTTTCTTTTTTTAAAAGAATATCTAAAATTTTGGTAAAACCTAATGAAGTATCTAAATTAAAAAAAAAGTTTCCATGATATAAATGAAAATTCCATGAGAATTCCAGGTTTTCCATCTTTTCCAGAGTTGTAGAAACCCTGAAATATAATATAAGGAATTGTTAATAATATCATAATTAGCAATGCCTTTTTTTGAGCCAATGCAAAGAAAAATCAAAACCGCACTTGCTACACCAGGAAGCAATATTAAAAAAAGTTTGAAACTGACTGAAAAAGGGTCTGAAATTTTATAATAATGATTCGTCGATGTTTCCCGGTGCACAGTGCACTGTGCCCACATTGAGAATGGAAGAGTTGTTACCAATACACTTTTGGGGGAAACCGGATGAGATTTCCAAACAGTCGAGTACATAATCAAAAAAGAATAAATGAATGTTTCTTTTTGATATAATTTCAAGCGTTATACCCAGAGGCTTTCCCATTTCAGTATTGAGTAATTATTCATTTTGTCCGTTGTAATTTGGTTCGATTTAATTGCAAACGTGGCCACTGCTCTACAAGCACAACCCTTTGGTAACAGAGCACCAGATTCCGTTACAGAGCTTAATATCAACTGCAATTTAATGCCAGACCAATAAACGCTTGCTTCCCCGTAATTCCTATCGACAGGAAAGACCAGAACGAGGCGAGGAGAGAATATATATATATACGTAATATATTTAATAATACCGGCCCGATTCATATTTTGTTTGCTGAGGGGGATGTTTGCAACGCGGAAAATCCAATAGAAAAACACTGTTAACGGACAGATGGTCTGTTTTATTACTAGCCGAGCACAATGAGACCTATAGAGAACGCTCCAAAAGCCCGTGCAGAAATTCTAGTCCGGGCATCATAAGGTTCGGATAAGGTTGCCTTATTTATGTTAGGCACCCTTTATGGCAATCCTATGCGGACCCTGTAATATTTGTCCCGCAGTAGACTATCCGTTCCCTATTAAGGATCCGGATCCGACAAACCTATTTTTACCCTTTATATTAATAAGAACCTAAATGGGACCCTATTAGAACCCTTTTAATTATTTATATAAAATATTCTTATAAATTAAAATCTAGGTTTAGAAATAAAACGAAATAATTATTAAATACTCAATAAAATTTTATTTATAAAACTATACTATCAAAACATTTATTTAAATTATACAGTGTATATCGTGATGTTTTATGAAAATCTTGTTTACATTTTTAAACGACAACGCTGTTTTGAAAAACTAAAATCCTTTTATAACTTGTGGATTAATTTGCTTATAAAAATTATACTATAACAAATTCTTATTTAAAAAAATTCATGAAGTTTTATAAAAGTTTTGTTTAAATTGTATAACAAAATGTTGCATAATTTTTTAAAATGATTAATTCTTTTTTTTATAACTACTAGATTAAATTGTTTATATATCTTTGATTGTACCAATATTTTATTTTAACAAAATCAAAATATTTATTAAAGCTCTATTGAACTCTTATTTCAATTTTGTAACAAAATGTAATAAATTTTTTTATAAAATCCAGTCTTCTTTTGTGACTTATAAATACGTAAAACAGTTTATTAATCTCAAATTTAGAGAATAGATAACGTCTAATTTTTTAAAGTCTTGTTTGTCTATATAAAACATTTTCTTTTTAAATTATACTCTAATCTTTTGTAAAATTTATTAAGTCTTATTTTATAACAAAGTGTTAAATACTTTGTTCCTAAAAACTAGCGTTTTCTTATCACTTATGTATTAACTCATAACAAATTTTTTTTAAACTATAATTAAATATTTTTTACAGCTTTATAAAAGTCAACTTTATATTTTGTAACAAAAGCTATATAATTTTTTAAAAAAACTGAAATCTTTTGCAATTTATGCATAAATAAAATTTTTGTTTAATAATTAATTTTATGTAATGTTTTTTTTTATTACGTAAATCTTCTTCTCTACTTGTATTTTATTCTCCGTTTCCATCCACAATTTCAGCGGCTTCATCTGATGAATTTGATACGTTCGAATTGTCTGGATTTAATTGGTTTTCAGTACCATTTTTAGGTTTTGATTTCTGTGCTGTCCTCTTTTGACGCTCGCCATCCCAATCTTTAGCGTTATTTATCACCTTTCCCATGGAATTACTAAAATCTTGTTCCGTAACAGCTCTTCCAGTAAGAATGTCCTTGTGTGTTTGGGTTATCACAGCTGCAAATTGTTTAATATGTAAAACTGGATAATACAAGATTATAAATTGCACGATCGTTAGAAGTTAAAATTGAATCCAGAAAATCTAATACTCTTATCAGGCCTACGTTTAAACGTTTATAAATTAAAAAGAGATTGGAAAAATTCATTTTTCCTTTTTATCAAATAAAAATTTCAAAAATTGTTAATTAAAAAAATTAAAATCGAATTTTTCGTCCCAATGTGAATTTTTACGAGGAGCGTTAAATATATAATTTTTTAATAACAGTATTTTTTATTTATAATATACTCACTTTGAACACAATCATAGAAAGTCGTTGCTTTTATTAAAGATTTTCCTTGTTTTCTTCTGGTGACTGTAAATTTAGTTAAAACGTCCCTTGATAAATATTTACGACAAATATTCGTACAACTTTTTACCAAATTTAGTTCACGGTCCAAGAAAACGTTTAGTGAAGCAATCTGCAAACAACAAGTGAAGATGGAAATACATTTTTCACTCGCATAATATAATTTTCATCTGTTATTGTTAAACAATACTTACGAATTCTCTTTGCATTTCTTCTTTTTCAGCACTTAATGCTGTATCAAAATGGTTAAAATCATTCAAATTTTGAAAAGGGAGTTTTAAATCATATTTTGAAATAAAATTTTGATCTACTAAAAGATCGTTTGACCGAAAGTGTTGTATAATCATTTGTTGATTAGCTTTCATTTCACGAATGTCAACAGAAATTCCTTTCAAAGTAGTTATAATCAATGCCGTATCTATAAAAATTTAGTCTTTGCAAATAAAAATTGCCAAAATAGAAAATATATGCAATAAATAAATAAAAAAATAAAAACTAAAAATAAAAAAAAGAAATAAAAATGAATGTATGAAAATAAAAAATGTAAATGGGGGATTCCACGCCAAATCGGACGGTTTGAAAGTTTTTTTTATTCCCCTCATTTTTTGATATTTTTTAGTACCAATCGAAAAACTCCTCCTAAATTTTGAGATTTTTTTGGCAAGTTTCTGAATTTTATAAAAAAAAACACTTTACATAATTTTGTTGTATTTTTTTTTTGAAAAGTAGATGAAAAAACAAAAAATTTGTATTCAGTAAGTTTTTTAATTTCAAGCCCTTTTTAAGAAGTTATATGCAAAAAACTATAAAAAAAGCTGCTTTTTATAAAATTCAAGAACTTGACAAAACAATCTCAAAATTTAGGAGTTTTTCGATGGGTACTAAAAAATATCAAAAAATTACGGGAATAAAAAAAAATTTCAAACCGTCCGATTTGGCGTGGAATGCCCCAAATGTAATGTTTAATAATAAATGTATGAATGTAATTACCACTTTTACGGTCATTATGATTTTGTCTGTTATTTCCTTTCTCATTTTTAGAATGGTTTTTACTTTTCCCAGATCTTTGATCATCTTGTTCAAGAATTCCATTAATATTGACTTTACTTTGTACTGTATCTTTATTTGTATGAATATTAGAACTAGATGATGGTTTCGATAGATTAGTTGGTTTTTCTTTAATTGTTGCAACTGTTTTACCTAATAATAAATTTAATTTTTCAGAAATTATATACCTACTATTTGCGTACATTTAAAAGAATTATTTGTATAAAATTAAGTTATGCACTTTACTAGCGGTTTTTTGATTTTCACCCGTAAACGTAAAATGAAAAATAAAGATTACCTGGAGCCGTGGATGATTTTGTCAAGTTGATATTTTTTTCCCTCGATAAATCAGTAACTGCTTTGATTTTGGATTTAGATTTAGATTTTTTAATCGTATTCTTTCTTCGGTCTGTAGAAATTAAAGCGTCTTCTGAACTACTGTTGTCTTGCTCGTCAGTGCTAGGTTCAAGTTCTTCATATTCTGGATCGGATTCAATGCCTGACACATTCATTGCTTTGGCAGTTGCAAGACTCAGTGCAATATTGTTTCTTTTATATTGATTTTCAATAGATTTCGCCTTTTTATTTTGACCCTCATTTTCGGTGAAAGCATAATCCTCACTCTCCAGGATTCTTAATCGTTTTACAGCGTCGCTATAAGTTTCTGAACAGAAAAAATACTTATATGGGTCAAACCATTGAGAAGTTTCTTAGTTTTTCAACTCTTGCATCTTTTTTCTGGGAACTCCTGGAAATTGATGGTTTTGCATATAGTTCTCTATTATAAAAATATAGTTTCAGTTAAAATTTGACAAAGATGTTTTGCCTAGTTATTTAGATATTTTATTTTAAAATTACAATTAAAAAGGTTAATTTTTTAAACGTTAAAATATAACGCGAAGTTGGCAGTGTGCTTGTTAACAATACAAAATTTAAATCGATTATATGAAAAGTAAACTTCACGTTATATTTTAACGTTTAAAAAATTAACCTTTTTAATTGTAGTTTAAAAAAAAAATATCTAAATAACTAGGCAAAACACCTTCGTCAAATTTTAACTGAAGCTATATTTTTATAATAGAGAACTATCTGCAAAACCACCAATTTCCAGGAGTTCCCAGAAAAAAGATACAAGAGTTGAAAAACTAAGAAACTTTTTTCAAGGAAAAAACTATTTTCAACATTAAATATTTAAAGGAAATTTAAGTAAGTAAATAGATTTTTAACATAATTCCAACACTATTTTGTTCAAAATCAATCACTTTTTATTCTTGCTAAGTTTCAATATTAAATATTAAGTAGTTTTTAAATAATAACACATTTAAATTCGTAAAAAGTGACATTTTTTAAGGTTTGATTTAAAATCATATTTTATATATTTTTTCTCTTAAAAAATAATTAAAACCTGCTGGAACAGAAAGTTTGTGGCATATTTTACCATTAAAATACAAAAATATTTTAACTAAAATGGTTTTTCGGATATATTTTTTAATTTTAAAATGTCCTTATGAAGTGTCATTTTTCGTGTACCTTACACTTTGAATTATCTATTATAATTAAAAAAATAACATTTAAGCATTTAAATAGTGATAATTAAACTGAGAAAATGTTAAAGAATAACATATTTTAAAATACAATTTTTTAAAAATATGCTCGCAACAGCCTTCAGACGAATCTCAATGGTTTGACCCTTATTTATTTTCATGCTGAATTGTGAATGTAGATAAAAATGAATAATTAATTTTAAAATAACGTATATATAACCAAAACAATGTGAATAAAAGATATTATATAAAACTAATTGTTAAGATTGATAACTAAATCATTTATTTTGAAATAAGATCTTGTAGTTAAGAAAGTAATTCTGTAAATGTAATAATTGTAAATATAAACAAAAATGTTACTTACTAGCATGACCTCTAATTTTCACTGGATACGTCGGCCAACTTTCTGGTGCTAAAGCTTCTCTTTCGACAAGCGAATACAATAAGTCAACGCTTTCAGTATCGTAAGGTCCTGGCATAAATTTTGTAACCAGTTTCCCTTGTTTCGTGTCAAATGACATCCAACCCGATGGAATTATATCCAAAGAACGTTTCTTTTTAGATTTCGAGCTAAGATTGGTAACAAATTCTATTAATTGAAAATTATAAATTTCCTGCTCCTCTGTTTCTGATTGCTTAAACGATGCCATAATTTGAAATCACTAAATTAAATAAAACAAAAATTAAAATAAATTTTCTGACCAAAAACACTAAAAAAAATTCAAAATCTGTTTCTAAACATATTCGTTCATATTAAAAGAGAAAAAATATGTAATCACAAGATAACCTGTCAACTTTCAAACTTTAACCACAAATCTTATGCAATAATAATTTTTATATACAATGTTTTCTATTACAGTTTAATAAAATATATTTACAATAATTCTTTTTAAACATGAACGATATACTTTTAATTAATTAAACAAAAAGATAATTTACATACATAACCTCAAAAAAAGTCACTTTTCACTTTTCACTTGGAAAGTTCTTGCGAAAGAGTGTATATACCGAATAGTATTATTGAATACTTCATCAGACACAGATTTGTCTTTTTGAGACCTTGTAAAACAGAAGATATAATTTGTTTTAGGTAAATTTACAAAGCATGACAATCACGTGGACGAACTAGCAATTGACTGTGGGGTTCAGGGGACTAATGCATTGTGCCTACGCAGGATTGCGCGGTAATATTCGTAGTCCATACTGCGCATGTGTAGAAAGATACATACCGATATTTAAAAAAAACTGAGTTTGTTCATTTTTAAGTAAAAAACAACTTTTAAAACATAATATAAAATCAATAGCAATTTCATAAAACAATAATATATATAATATATATAAACTTGTGCTCATATTCATCTGAATGTTTTAATGAATGAATAGAACGTTTCATATTCTAAAATTATGCTGTTTATTAAAATCTTATTTGAATGTTTATAAAACATAATTTCACTTAAATATGATTACACGTAAATTAAAAGAGAACAAAAATAAATTTAATAAATGAAATATGTTTTAAGTCAGTTTCTTACAATTTAAAATACAATAAGGATTTCGTCAGTTTTTTATAGTTAGTTACATTTTTAATAAAATTAATGTAAAAATGGCACAACATATTTTTCCAGTGGATCATTTTCTTTTAAATTAATAGATAATTTAACTAATTTACAATTCACATTCTTTAAGTTATACGTTGTTTCAACTTTAGTGCATTCGTTTTTTAGTTTCCACATTTTTAAGTATTTAGAATCAAATGGATACTTGAAAATAGGATTTTCTTTTTTTAAAACTTCTCCTTGTAGGATAAACTCATTTTGGTCATTTTTAGTTATTGCTTTTACATCAAAAATAGTGTCGTCATCCAATAACACAGTGTTATTAGGAGATTCGCATGTGATTGTGAATTGTTTGAATTTGACAGTTGTTATTTGGTTTTGCCTTTGGTTCACAATTTCAATTAAAGGAGGAATTGCCTTTTTTCGAGAAACAAACTTTTTTTCGTGGAGTCGTCTACACAGCTGTGCCAATGGTCGATTTGGTGTTTTTACATATTTTTTCAATTTTCCTAAAAAGTTTTCATAAGGAAAGGCAGTCACTTTACTAAGACAGCAACCCATGTTTTGAACATCGTCGGCTAAATGAATTAAGTGATGAGAGTTTAAAACTTGGGATTTAATTCCATAATAGCCTTCCATTGCTACAAAAAATGCTCTAAGGTACTCTTTAGCTTTAATCCTGTATTCGTGGCAAAACTTTTCACAGCACAATATGCGACAGGATGCGTGAAACAAAAGAAAATGTTTATAAAGTTGATTGCTGAGAATCTTCTTCAAAACTATTGGTCCGCAATATAGTAAAAAGAAACGGAATTCCGTAGCTTTCCATTTCAAAATACTATTTGTTGAACGAGGTTTCCTTTGAAACTCACAAGGAACTTGTAGTTTTAAGAGATTCATTCTTCTCGATAATTCTAATCTGTTCAGTCGGCTTAATTTATTGCGACCTTTTATAATCAATGCCTCAAGCAATCTTTTCATCACACCTAAACAGCAGAGGTGCATAAAATCTAAGATAAAGCAGGTAACGATATTAATAAATGGAAATATATTTAGTAAGGAAGTTTCACGGTTGTGATGAGCAGCTTGACTTCTTTGCCTAAACGATTGATCTGTTCTCTCTTTTGCAAATACAGAAGGATAAACAGTTGTGTTATCCACTTTGAATCCGTCAACTTCGCATCTTTCACAAGCATTAAACGCCGTATGTCCGACAGTACCCTTCATAAATGCCCGTGCTGGCGTGTCACAAATGAAACATTTCATTTTAACATCAAAGTGTTGACCTTCTATATCAATTCCATTTTGCAAAAGATTATTTAACTCATCTATGAATTGATCGGTATATTTTTCTACATACTTTGGTTTTGTTTTACCAAAATAAACCGCAACTGCAAATGGTTCATAGATATCCTGATCAGAATGAATTTTACAACTAAGAGGCCATAGTTCCTGATAACCAGAATCTACTAATCGTAAACCATCACAAGAAATTTCTAATTCCAGAATCTTCTTTTTATGAGCATTTATATTTACACATTCTTTTAGACCAGCTGCTATTCCAAAAAATACAAATTCACCCATGGACCCATTAGCATCCTCCATTTGAACGATATTATATTTAGCATTCGAAGTTCCAAGAAACGTTTTGGACGATTTTGGAAGATTTGGGAGTAATCGTCGCTTTAATATTTTTAATAATTTGTCTAAATGACTATGAGTGATTTGAGTTTCAATAGCCCATTCTTGTATTTCCTTCATCTCCGGGTCAGTATGATCTAAAATCAAAACATCGTTATCCTCATTATTAATTACATTATCTTCCATTTCAGAATCTGAACTATTGTCTGTATCGCTATTTGTGCCAATAATTGATTCTCCTTCAGTTTCTATAATTAAAAAACAAACATAAAATTAAAATATAATTCATATTGTTCGATACATAACGCATAGCAATGTGCAAAATAATTTATACCAGTATCATTATCACTTGTATTTATTGGATCATCGTAATCATTTTCTGGAGGAAAAACTTCATTTACATTTTCATGTTGTGAATCAATTTCATTTATATTTTCAGATTCGTGTTCGAAATCGATATTCTCATGTCTAATTTCTTCATTTGACAGATTTTCGAGATTTTCTGAAATTCATATAAAAAAAGTGTTGTAATTGACATTATACTGTAAATAAATGTTTAAAAAAATGTATTTATGTTTTGAAAAAATAAATCATACACGATAATTTAAAATTGTTTTTTAAAAATGTTTAAATTTTACTTAAATATATTTTTTAATAAATGCATTTGTAAATGATTTACAGAATTTAAATTACTTGATAAGTAATGAACGCTTTTTAATATTTTTCCATATTGAAATTAGATATAAAAAAATATTTAATTGTAAAATACGACAATCTTGCAATAACTTTCCAGAAAATTAAAAAAAAATTATTTTTAAAATTTTATTGATTACTTTTATATTAAAAGGATGTTTTTAAAATGTTCTTAACTTTTTTATATATGTTTTGAGTATTGTATTTTGTCAAAAATGATACCTTATTGGTTAAAAATAATTCCAATGTATAGAAAAGCCTGGTAAAACAAAATAGTATTTGTTACCTTTGACTTAAAAATAATTTTTAAACAATTATTTAAGAAAATATGTACTTTTACATATTTTTCAATATGACGCTTTTAATTAATGCAAAAATTTGTTTAAATACTAAGTTCTCTAACTTCTATTCTACTTGACTTATGAAGTAATTGAATAGTATATAATTATATTGAAAGTAAACAAATAGTTGAGTGTCAAATAACCAAAATATTTTCATATTGAAATTAGCTTTGTAAAATACGTCAAAGTTTCAATTGTTAAGAACTTTCCAGATAATTGAAAAATACATGATTTTCAAAATTTTATTAATAATTTTTAAATTAAGAAAACGTTTATCAAATTTTCCTAATTTTTTTATACAAATTTTGAGTATTGTATTTTGTCAAAAAATGAGAAATTATTGGTTATATATAATTCCAATGGTAATTGAATAGTATAAATAATTATATATTGAAAGTAAATAAATATTTATGCGTCAAATGTACTCACCTTGGATATAATCATCCTCTGATGAATGCACGTCCAAATCGCTATTTGATGATTCCAAATCTTTTAATGATTTAGCAATTTCTCTTTGTTTTCTTTTACGAATTCGTTCGACATCCCTTTTTCTTTTATTATTCATTTTTTAAACATGGAAATTCATTTCACTTTAAAAACGAATAGCTTTGAATGCGTGTTCAGACTTCATCAGTCCCTGTGTAAAGACGGTGCAAAAGAGGCGCGTATAAGTTGAGAAAAGACAGTAACTTTGAATTCAAAATTTCTTGCGAATTCAGTCAGGCCCGAAGTCTGAATGCGCCTTAAAACTGTTGACAGTTTATATTCAATGCCACCTTCTTGCTACTATATAACAATTATGCATGATAGCAGAATTGTATATATTTAAGTGTAAATAAAGCAAGTAGGGTTCATGTACGAACCCGATCAGAAACGCAAAAAGGGACCGTCTTTATAAGCCTGATTAATAATTAGGGCAACCTGATAGGGAAATTAAAGGGCCCTTATAAGGCTAGATGGGAAAACCAATTATTAGGGCAACCTTATAGGGACCTTATAAAAGCCGTATTAATAATAAGGCTATTTAAGGCAGTTTCTACACGGGAA
>WNHD01004935.1:0-10696 GCA_011057455.1 Ganaspis sp. Gsp50 | reverse complement strand
ACAAATTAAGGTAAATTATTGTCAACAAAATTTTTTTTATGTAGTTTAAAACTCCAATAAAAACATATTTAGATTTCAAAACGATCGCTTTTTATTTAATCGATTAAAAAAATTCGTGAAAAAGCATCAAAATTTCGAGCGTCACACCGTACTACTGCCTTAAACTAAAACCGTTTTTTAATTGTTAAAACGTTAATGAATTTTAATTATTAAAAAAGAAATTTCAAAAAAAAAAATAATTTTAAAATATTTATATTATTTATGATAATACACTTATAGCACCTAAACTTGTATCAACATTGACAACCTTTCCTCAAGTTTCGTTAACTTCCAGCAAATTTTCCGCAAGTTTAGAAACTTGAGGAAAGGTTGGCAATGTTGATACAAGTTTAGGTGTTGCGTGGGCAATTAGTAATACAAACAGGAAACTTTAAATAAAAAAATGTAATTTAATAATGAAATGAAAATAAATTTTAAACAATAGAGCAAAAAAATTGATTTCTCTTCATTTCAACAGTTTTTTAAGAAAATAAATTAATTTTTTCAACCAAAATAAATTAACAAATTAATTTTTTTTAGGCAGATTAAAATAGATAAAATCGTAGTTCGTATGAATATTCTTTATAAAAAAATATTGTTTGTTAAACAAATTAATAAATAAAAATTAATTTGTTTAAACAAATTGAGTTAAAAAATGCACTTCTACTAGACAGACATAATAAAAATTCCAAATATCAAAAAATACTGTCAACAACACATTCGAATTTTGTGCTTCAGTTTTACGAATTTTCAGAGAATCACTGTTTTTTGTCGAAATTAAAACCCATCAAAATTTTACAACAAAACTATCAAATTTTATAACTAGATGGTAATTCGAGCCAAGTTTTTAAATAGACCATTCTCTAAAAATTCCTACATTTTCGTAAAACGGATGCACAAAGTTTCTAAACTGTTGGTCGACAGAATTTTCTGAAATTTGAAACTTTTTTCCTGTCTATCTCGTAAAAATCCTTTTCTTAACACAATTTGTTTAAAGAAGTGAGAATCACCTCATAATTTTCATGACAATTATACAAATACGTAAGTGCGACCTAACTAAATCGCACTTAAGTCGCACTTAGGTCGCAGTTAGATTTTAAGGCCTACAGAGAACTAAATACATAAAATATCAACTTTTAAATTATATGCACCTCATATTATTTAAGCACATGATAATACTTAATTATAAAGAAATGGGATAATTTACTTAATTCAAAATTAAATATAGATTAATTGTTTTTAATTTTTAACTTAGGGGCCATACTTAAATTACGTAACGCTTAATGGGGGAGGGGGGTGGGGTCAGGCTCTTTGTTACATTCAGCAAAAAAATGGCGCTAATATATTGAATATTTTGTTACATGGGGGAGGGGGGGGGTTAAAAATTTCTAAAAAAGCGTTACGTAATTTAAGTATGGCCCCTTATATATCTACTAATTATTCAATTTTAATTCTAACAAATTGCAAAATAAATTGAAAACTTATAGTTTATAATTTTAAATAAAAAATAAAAATTCACAATATTAAAGTAAAAACTGATTTCTGAATAAACTAAAATTATTTGATTCAGTAAATCTAATTAACACTAATTTAATTAATTAAATTAATTAAAAATTAACTAATTTAATAAATTTAATCAAATGAAGTCCAACTATTTTTAATCGAAATTACATCAAGGCAAAAAAATATTTCTCTGATGAATTTCTGTAAACTAGACACTTTTTTAAATCAAGAATCTTCATCGGGCAGTTCCAAGAAAATCATGCGAATCACACTTTACAATTTTCAAACACGATTTAACAGAAAAGCGGAAAATAACAAGTCTCAATATTTTTTGTCACAATTTTATCGTGTAAAAAAAACAGTTCACGACAGAAATTCTGTTAAATAGACTATTCTTAAAAAGAAGATTCATAATTTAAGTGATAAAAAGAAAATTATTCGATCCACACTTCAAGTATTTCAAAGCCGATTTATCGAAAAATGCGAAAATTCACAAGTATTTTTAGTCAACATTTTAAAGGGGCGAAAAAAACATTTCACTACAGAATTTCTACCAAACAGATCCTTATTAAAAGTACGATTCATGATTAAAATTTTCGGAAAAAAATCAATCAAACGCAATTTTTTTCGTTTTGAAACTTTAAAAATCGAGAATTACTTATGAATTTTTCGAAAAAAAATTCCCATGTAACTCTTTTTACGATTTTCAACAAGTACTCCCTACTGCATATTCCTGTACAAGATCTACAGTAGAACTTGTACCATGGTACAATTGATCTGCAGATCAATTGCTGAACTTGTACAAGATCCTGTACAAGTTCTGCATAAGAAATTGGAACAAGATCCTGTACAAGATCCTGTACATAAATTCTACTCCCAATAAAATTTTATTGTATGACCAACGTGAACATACAAGTGCAAATACAAGTTCTTGTACAGGAACTTGGACGTAAAAATTAGTTTGTTTTTTAAAACTTTAAGTAATGCGCACTAATTTTCTGTGTCAGCTAGAGCTGCGTAATAGGTTTTAATCAGTAATAGTAAAGTAATAATAAAAAAGTAAGTTTTTTCCTAATTTTTAAATAAATAAAGAAATTTTGTACAAAATTTTGTACAAGAACCTGTACAAGAACTTGTACATGAACTTGTACATGAACTTGTACAAGATCCTGTACATAAACTTTGACATGAACCTGTACAAGATCCTGTACAGAAAGCTGGGCATGAACACGTTTATGTACAAGAACCTGTACAGGATCTTGCGCAGGTTCATGTACAAGTTCTTGCTCCAATTTCTTATGCAGAACTTTTACAAGATCTTGTACAAGTTTAGCAGTTGATCTGGTACAAGTTCTACAGTAGATCATGTACCATAATTTGTACAAGTTTTTATACAGGAATTTTCAGTAGGGTTTACATCTGTTAACACGATTTATAATTGTTGTAAAGTTTCTGTAACTTTTCGGTCCAAAATTAAATTTTTTCGATTTGAATCTTTAAAAAACGAGATTTACTTATGAATTTTTTTTAAAAAAGGAAAAATCCCATATACCTATTTTTGCGATTTAAGACACATACATATGTAAAAATTTACATATGTAAAAACGACTTATGATTGTTGTAAATTTTCTATAACTTTTCGGGCCAAAATTAACTTTTTTCGATTTTACATCTTTAAAAATCGAGATTTCAAATATGAATTTTTGGAAAATCGCACTTTCACACGAAAATGTAACTTACAAAGTGTGATTCGAAAATAAAGTTACACTTTGGAGGTGTAATGAATATTAATTCGCACTTTTTGGTTGAATTTAGATTCTCATTTTTAACAGTGTACAACAATGATGGTCCGTTATAGCAGATGTAAACACCATCTTAAAATCGCAAAATAAGTCACATGGGATTTTCTTTTTTAAAAAATTGAGAAGTAAAATCTCGATTTTTGAAGATTAAAAATCGATAAAAATTAATTACGTCCCGGAAAGTTACAGAAACTTTTTAACAATAATGGGTCGTGTTTACGGATGTAATCACTTTTTGAAAATCGCAAAAAGAGTTAGATGGGGTTTTTTCAAGAAATTCAAATTTAAAAACAGACTTTTGGCCACTTACAAGCCTGGTGAAAATGGCTCTATTACACAAGTAGTGATGTTTATGTAGGATTTGTAGGAATTTATATTTTCAATTATGAAAAAGTATGAGTGTAGTATAGTAAAAGAAACTGTTATTTTAATATTTCTATCTGAAAAATAATATTTCATTTTGAAATGCCATTTTTTAAATAATAGTTTATAAATTACATCGGTATAAAACAATAATTAATATTTTTTACAGCAACTTTGGTATTGGGACTGACTGATGAAATTTACTTTTCTGTAAGTCCTGAAGAACACGTTGCCGCTGAAGGTTCACTGGTGATTCTAAGATGTGAAGCTGAGCCAAAAATGAGAATAAAGTATTCATGGAAGGTTGGTGGACAACCGTTGGCACAAAATCCTCGAAGATATTTAGTAGATGGTAACCTACATATAACAAGAGTGAATAGAATTTATGACAGTGGAGAATTCGTTTGCATTGCAACTGACATAATTACTGGAAATTCAATTGAAAGTTCAGCTTCTAAAATCATCGTTCAGTGTAAGTTTTTAAGATTATGTATTAGTCTTTATGTTACCAAATCTGAGAAACGAGACCAATTGTCCAAATCAATAACTTTTCTAGAAATGTGCGTTTAAGGGCATGTGATAGAAAATGACGCAGGTGTTCACTTTACTCATAAGGCAAATTTTTTCTACCGTCTTACTCTTAAAATAATAAACATATCGTTATGAAATTTGTTATACATATTCATAAAATGTCATCAGAATGGTCTGTCTGGTATGAATTTATTAATAATTTTGTTTAAAAGTTATTATCTTGTATAGAATTCGTACTGTGAAAGCATGCGAGAAATGTTTTTCTAAACTGTAAATGAAACACGAGAATTCACATAAAAACTAACAATATATTCTAAAAGACAATGATTTTACATGGTTTGAATAATATGATTGTACATAGGAAAAGTCGCGTTGATTGTTAAGCAAGTTCTACTGATCGGTAGCTAGATTCATTTGTATCTGTCTATCTTTTCTTCTCCTTTGTCGTGAGGTAGTTCAAATTTGGGATTGCCAGGGGGATGGAGAGAACATTGGACATTGTTGATTGGTTCTTGAGGTATGAAGTGGGATAGGTTCGACACTCCTATTTTTTTATTGTAATTTTTGGGAAAATCCCACACATTAAGTGCAACCTTGAAGAGGTGATTTAACTTATACAGACTTCACGATTCGTTCTAATTCTTGATCCGCAATCTGCTAAAGTTCTAACTGTAATAAAACGCCATCTCAAGTAAATGTGTTTTTAAAACGTGTTATAACAAAGTGTAAAGTTTATGAGGTGTAGTCGTCGACAATTTGTAAATTGCAAAGATTTATGGTAGTTTTTCCTAAAAGAAAGATTAAAGACAGCAATTCTAAGTTCAGAACAATATAGATTTAATGGTTTCCGAATTATAATTAAATTTAGTTACAGAAAAAGTATTATTTATTGACAGAATTATAAATTTCTAAATCAAAGAATGGTAATATAAATTGTTATGACGTAACAGTTATTCTATAAAATTCTTAGGAATACAACTAAGTGTAGCACGTAATTTTATAAAATAACTTTTAAATTAAATTATTAATAAATTAAACCGACAATTGCGCAAGGAATTATCCGACAGGCAGTCGAAAGGCGAGACCGACCTACGCATCTCTTATCTTCGAGGAAAACCCTATACATTTCGAAGGTTGAGCATCCAAACCAAGCATCTCGAGATCATTAAACTCCACTGTTTCGGAAATTAAGTATAATTTATGTATTTTTTACCAGAATGTGCGTGGATTGAATACAAAGTCGGATTGCACATCGAAATATTAAGGTTTGTATTTTTATAAATTATTTTGTCTCACAGAAACGTGGTTAAAGCCCTCCATTTCTTCTTTTGAGATTCTTGACCTTGATCGCTTTAAGGTTTTTCGTGATGATCGCACCAAGCAAAGGGATGGGGGCGTACTGGTTGCTGTACATTGTTGTTACCAAGTTTCTCAAATTGATCTATCATCCATTACAAATTTGAATTTTAATATAAATCTACTTGGCCTAGTGGTATCCAAGTGTAGTTTTTCTTTCATTATTATAGTCCTCTACATTCCGCCAAATACTACATCTGAAACATTATCTCAAATTTTTTATTTATTATTTTCCATTGATATTTTGAATTCTGACAACGTAATCATTTTGGGCGATTTTAATATTCCCTCATATAGAGAGTTTTGAAAACGACTTTTTTGACTCTTAAGTATGCTCAAATAAATTTGTTAACTAGTTCTATGCATTTAAACCAATATAATTTTGTTTGTAATAAAAATGAAAGATGACTGGATTTGGTTTTTTCAAATACTCACTGCTCTGTGACTTGTGCTACCTCCCCTTTGGTTGCAGAAGATCTATATCATCCGGCTTTGTGTGTGAGGGCTAAGACTGTTTCAACTCATTATCATACGGTTTCTCAATTTGCTCAAAATACTGTTAGTGTCAATACCAAATATAATTTTGGGTTTGCGAAATTCGATTGTTTGTAAGTAGCGTTGGCTGAGATTGACTGGTCATTTCTCCTCAGCTGCAGTGATGTTGATCATATGTGCGAGTGTTTCTGTGCAATTCTTGATGACGTTTTCCAATGTTTCGTGCCTACAGTAAATTTGCATCATCATGGCTTGCGTCAATATCCACCTTGGTTCAATAAATCTATTATCAATGATATCAAGCTTAAACACTCTTTGCTAAGTAAACGTAGCACATATCCGGAAATTTATAGCTCTCAAATTAGAGCCCTATCAAGGAGTTTGCATGGAAGCATTCGCTCAGCACATCGATCTTACATTAAACGCATCGAAGGAAATTTAAACTCTGACCCAAAATCTTTCTGATCTTTCGTTAATAGGTCTCGCAAAACACCGCTTATACCTGACTCTATGCACTATAATGATATGTTGCTTACGGATGCCCAACAGATTGTTAATGCATTTGCGAACATTTTTTCTGTAGTGAACTGTGGTGATTCTTTTGTTCCTTACGCTGGGATTTCCATCAATCTTGATGAATATGAAACCATATTGTCGGAAAATGATGTTATTAAAGCAATCAAAACACTTAAGCCTAAGAGCACTTGTGGTGTTGATCAAATTCCAAGCTATCTCGTGAGATTCGTATCAGCGACCCCAAAAACCTATGAATATTGAGTTTCGTGCGATTTCTGTAAGTGTTTAGGTAGAATACACTATAGTTTTTAATGACTAAGATTTTTAAAAAATCGTCAAAACTGTTTTTTTTATATTATTTATCTTTTTTATTGGTCAAGTAATCTTAAAATGAACAATTGTTGAGTATACAGTATACCTAAGACTAGTACAAAATGGTCTTGTTTTGAATTTGAATCCATTATTGACTTTATTGTTCTAACTTTTGTCATGACTAACAATAAGATTCGCATTTTTCCGTCAGTCAGAGAAAAGTCCAAAATGATAAAATCTTTGTCATCGGCAGTTAAGGGGTTAAAAAGTTTTCAAATTTAAGCAACTTACAAAAGTTAAAAATCCTATAATATAATATAATATTGAATAATGTTTACTAACTTTGAGTTATTACAAATACTGTTTTGATTTGGATTTAAACATAGTGTACTTTTTAACTTAGAAAAACAGTGGAGGTTCTAGACAGTGAACGCGAAAGTGGTGTTCTTAGAGGGAAAAAGCGAGAGTGGTTATTTTAACATTCAGGTATTGGTTGATTATTTTAAGAGTAAAACAGCAGAAAAAATTTACCTTATGGGTCACGTGACCATCAACGTAATTTTTTACCACATGCCTTTAAAGTTTTGCATTTAAATAAATGAGATTTCTTGAAACATTTTACATTTTAAATATCTTGTTATATATTTGAATTTAAATATTAAGTTGGCAACGCATAGTTACTATCTAATTACTTAAGATATTTCACCAACTGTACTGCACACAGAACTCACTAGACTTTCTAGACTCAACGCACAAATGTATGATTCTCAATAATTAAATATATTTATTTTAATTAAAAGTTACAAGTCTTTTAATGTAAAATACTTGACGTATCTGATGAGTGTTCTTTATGTAGGAGAGAGATGGGTAAATTGGGCCTGAGGGTAAAAAAGTTTTTGTTAATAACTTTTTTAAAACTAAATATTTAAGTAATATGTCTTAGCATTCTAATATATTAAGGTAATAGTCCCAGATAGCACCATAGTTTGCGGGAAGTTATCTGGGGTGGTTTTTACCAATTTTTGTAAACATCGGTTTATTATTAAGACAAATTTTAAAAAATCAGGCAAGTGCGAGTTGAACTCACACTAAAGATATAGGGTTCCGTACACATGTTTATTTGAGAGGTTTTTCACTCTCGAATACACTTCAAATTATTCTTTATGAGATTGATATTCCTCTATGCTTTATTTGCAACTTTTGGTATTTGGTACCAAAGAATGTTGACAATAATTCAATATATAACTTGACCTAGAGAAATAGGTGGTATAGTTTTTTTTGTAATAAAATCATAGGGCGTTAGTTATTCTTTTTATTTAAATTTTTGTACAAAAACACACATTTATACAGAATTTGACTATCCTTGTTGAAATAGGCTGATCTCTAGCATGAGGGTATAATTCTTCATTTTGTGGTTTTTTTTATTTTTCCTTGATAAACTTTAAAAAATTTATTAGAATTATATAGAACATATTTTTGAATTTTGCATGAGAAACTACATTTATTTTACATTTAATTTCTAAAAAAGAGGAAGTATTTTTTCAATTAGTTTTTTTGTTATACACCTCTAAACATAGCAATGCTTTACGCATCACATTTTCCGTGTTCTCTCTTACCGGCCGTACTGTAAAGTTAGCGTTATGCGAGTAAGGTACGTTTTTGTTACTCAACATATGTTGAGTAACATTATCCGTAAAATTGAGCTTAATCGGTAAAAATCTATTATCTCAGTTCGTTTTTTATCAAATTCAATTCAAAAACTTTTAAAAGCCGCGGAAATTGTAAAAAAAATGGAATTTTTTGGATGTTTTCAACAGTAACTTTTTTCAGTTTTATCAAAATTTAATGAATTTAAATAATTAACTTTTGGAATTCAGCAACATCGTTCAAATATTTTAAAATTTATAACTTTTTCTTCATTTATATTCCCAGAAATCTATTTATACCTATTAATTAAAAAAATAAAGATGTTGACCGCTGGACACCCTACCCAATGGGCAATCGGACGTTCTAAACACGTTCTTAAACGTCTCTTTATGTTTCAAAACATTCTGGAATATTGCACTTTGTTCCTATAACTTAATAAAAACATTTTTAAAACGTTCGAGTAACGTCTTACGAACGTTCTAAAAGCGTTCTAAGAACGTTCCAGAACGTTTTAAAGACGTTCTAAAAACGTTCCGAAACTTCCTTTGAAGTTTCTCATATCATATGATATACTTATTTTAATTGAAAATCTTTAATTTTATCCACATTCTATTCGAATTTACTTACAATTTTTCAAACTGCTTGAAAATATCACAAAATTTATAAATTTATAATTATACAGCCGGTAGGATTCAATCTCGCGACCCTTAACTTTACAGTCGCACTCTCTAAACACTGCACTACGCAGTTTTTTTTTTTTAAACTAATAAATGGCGGTTTTAAGTTACGTGAATCTTATAATTAATATAATTGTTCTAAAAATAAAAAAATTATAAAATTCCTTGCTAAAATAATTGAAAAGTTTAAATTCTATTTTAAAAATATTTTAAATCTGGGAATAAAAAGACCTTTAATTACGAAAATTAAAGATTTTTAATTAATTTAATTCTTCATTATTGTCAGTAAAAATCGTATTCTATCAAATTTTTTAAAGAATACTGAACAAACCAATGATTATTTTCTACCAAATAAGGTAAGGTAAGGTTGAAATAAGTTTAAATGCTAAATAAGTTTCGTTGAAAATGTTACTATTTAAAAGATTTATACTTTTTTTTTTAGAAATAATTTTTATGGTCCTATAAAATATTCTTGGCTTCCTTTAGTTTATTCTAAGATCGTCACCCTCGTGTCAATCTGCAAGAAGAGAAAGGTGGCTAAGGACAGTTTTCGAGTGTCATAAAACGTTATGGTGACTTTACATCGACCGATCCGCTCCCCTCTTCAATCTGTCCCCATGGTTACCAACCACCCTCTGAAACAAGTGTGTTGTATCTTATGGTATTCTTTCGTAGCTTGTTTGTCTGATTGAGTACTTGAATTGCTAAACTTTCATTTGCACTCATAAAAAATTTGTTTAAATATTATACATTTTTAAATCTAAAATTATTATACTCATTTTCTCAATAAAGTAAAAAAGAAATAGTCTTACATATTTGGTATACCTTGACATTTCCTTTAATTAAGTTTCTGTTTACCAAAAGGTTAATTGCCTCTTTAATGTACTTTTTAATTGTTTATATTACGTATTTTCGCCAGTGTCTATTAGCATTTGTGGCGATTAACATCTCCAGCAATATGTCATGCGACAATTAGTCATTTAATTTAAATTTGATAACTTCACATTTTTCTGTAAATATTTTGTTTTTAATTTTGGTTTTTATGATAATTTCTTAATTAAATAAATTGTAGTTTTTGAGGAGGACAGCCGTGCTGCCGAAACGTAAAACTGTGTAATTTTTTATCTTCCTGACTCGAAGCGATCGTTAAATTCTGATATTTCTTTAAAAATTTTTGAAATTTAAAATAGATTTGAAGCCCAAAGAGTTGTATAAAACTAAAAGTATACTAAAAATATTAAATTTAGAAGCTCAACCAGTTTCGTCATTTTCAACATTTTTTTTTCCGAAACTAAAAATAATATTTTATTTTTTAACCATAGTTTGGAATCGTAAATTTACTGGAGAAGCTTAAAAGGGTGCACTTCCGAAAGCAACACATCTCCGATTTCTTTGAAACTACGTATACTTACGTAATTTTATGCCCTGATTACGAAAATCATAGTGAAAATTGGC
>WNHD01004934.1:0-10696 GCA_011057455.1 Ganaspis sp. Gsp50 | reverse complement strand
CTCATATATGTCATGTAAATATTCTTAACAATACTGACAGCTAACAAGCAATGTTAGAAACAAAACAGTGTAGTTCACAAGGGCAGTTTTTTAGGTTATAAAAACTTGTTTATAGAAATGTAAGAATGATTTATCTGTAAAAAATCTATGAGATAAATTCTGTCATTGGTAACTGTTTTACCAACTGTTGAGTATATGCTGTAAGTTAGTTAACTACTTTACCTTGAAATAGTAATTCGTTGTGGAATATTATTTTTAAAACTTCATGTTGCTTGAAAGCAACAGCGGTCCTCAAAGGGTTAAACATTTGCATAATTTTGTTCATTTAAAAAAATACCGCAGATTGACATCATTCACAATTAAATAATACCGCTTGAACTGCCGTCAGAGGGCTATTTTCAATCTTTCTCCAAAATAATATTGAACACGTGATTCTAAATTTTAATTTAATTTAAATATAAAAAGCCTGTGAAATAAAAGACAATTAATATTTTTAATCTTGTTTGGTGAAGGGGGTCGGCTACAGTGTGAGATCACATTATATATATTGAAGTCTTAAATATGACTTATAGCCATTACAGAGTGATTTACATAATTTTACATTGAAATGATATATCTAAAAGAAAGTTCAGTTTTTGAAGAATTTCAAATACCTACTTACAGTTAATTCATATTTCCCAAAAATGTATTACTTTTTAAGAGATTAGAAAATAAAAATATTATCACTTTAAAGTGTATAAAAAAATTTTTATTTTCTCCACGTAATAAACAATGATGGGAGGGAGGGTCAGTTAAAAGTGACATAATTTTTAAGGGGGGTTGATAAATTTGTGATAAGTTTTGACAAGGCAAATGGGGGGTGGGGATTAAAAAAATTGAAAAAAAGTGTGAGGTAATTTATGGACGATCCCTATATTGCTTCGATCGCATCGTTATTATTAATGCTATTTGAATAAATTTGCATAATTATATTTCACAAATATCCAATGAAATACAATAAAAACTACGAAAAATAAAAAATTGTTTTATTTTGAAATTTTTATGTACTATTGAAATTTTTTTTACAATATCGTACGTCATCAAAGTGGCCGCAGGTCAGAAAAAACTTGGAAGCCAGAGGATTTTATGAAAAGTACCCAAAGGTCAGGAAATTTATATTAAAGAATGTCTTTCAACTAGTATTAAAATTATATCTTAAAAACTTCTGCATGATTTAAATCGTCTCACAATTCTGGAAAATGAAGCTCAAGTCAGGAAAATTTGAAAAGAAAAATTTTCGGTCACCCTGGTTATGCACAAATTGTTTATTTTTATTTTATGAAAAACTTACGTATATCAATCTCATTATGATCCCTGTGTCTTTCAAAATTAATGTCTATTTGAATAGAATTGTTTCCCATATTTATTACTATAAATGGATTCATACTTTTACCGAATTTTTATGAATTGTTACTTTATTCTTTATTTTCATTAATTAGTAATTTTTATTCTCTGCAATTGAGTGTTTTATAACGCACTTTTTGTAGAAAAAGTCAATAATTTGTGGTTGCTATGATAATAAAGAAATGTTTATGCTCATTTGTATTTTTAAAAATCTAGAATAGAGCTCTCAACCTCAATGTCAACTTTCTCCCTGTCCTTGTCTCCCCTATGCAGTTCTTGTAGGAGGTTATTAGTTATAAAAGCACAAATGGGTTCCCTTATGGCTTCCCAAAATTATAATATGGTTCGTTAAGCAAAATTTCTAGTTAAAAATATTATTAAACACACCGAAAAAAATAATCTTGAATTGAGAGGAACATTCTCTTATACAATACCCTTCCTAGTGTGCACGTTATAGAACTGTTCTAATCAAAAATAAAAACAATGTTATAGAGTAAGTGTTACAGTTTTGTTAAAGAACAGTGCTAGAATAACAATGTATCCAAAATTCTAGAACATCGTTACAAAAATGTTATATGACTGTTCTATTTTTATGTTCTAGACTTATTCTGTAACATGTTCTGTGTCTATTCTAGAACAATCACGTAACATACTTTCTGGAACAGATGTTCTAAATGAGTTACAGATATTTTTATATAACCCTGTCACTACAGCATTCTAGAACGTTGTTACAAAACTGTTATTACTGTTACAAATTTTTCTATCGCAGTGTTTATTCTAGATCAATCACGTAACATATATGGTCTAGAACAGATGTTTCGAAATAGTTGCAGATAAATATAGAATTAAACGTAAATCCTAGAAAAGATGTTTGAAATTATTTTTGGAATTTTAAGTATAAGAAATTTACTGAAGCTTTTTTGAACAATGTTACAAAAAAGTTTTACAACTATTCTATATCATTGTGTTTTAAGTTTGATATGTAATTATCGTGTTGTGCTTGATTAAGAATAACATAATTTACAGAAAGGATGATCCAAATTATTTTTTAGCTTTTTGAAGTTGCAATAGATCTTGGAACTAGATATAACTATTTAATGTTATCTTGAAATTCATATACTACTGATGTCTTCAAGCTTATGAGCATTTTGTTTTGCATCTGTTACAGGATTATTTTAGGATTTAATTTTTCGAAACCAAGGTTGTTACAAAATTGTTATGAATTTGCTATAGAACAATGTTACAGATCAACTACGTAACATAGAAATATTCTCTGAAGCAAGTAATATATTCTGTTATTAACATTTGCATGCATGTAAGCGACAGTAACAGTGTTTAGTGCGTTTAGCTGTAGGGCACAAGAGCTCGTGATGGAATCCCCTCAAGCGCAGATATTTTGATTTATAATTTAAAGTAGGCTTTAAATAGTTTACAACTATAAGAAAACACGTAAAATGCGTGTGCCAGGACAATTAAAATAATTAATAAATAAATAAAAAAATGTAACATTAGTTCTAGAATTATTGCAGAACAATGTTTTAGATTTGTTACAGAACATTGTTCCCTTTCAGAGACGACATTTTTAGTAACCTGTTATCTACCAGTTCTAGAACTTGTTACAGAATTGTTCTGGACTTGTTACAGAAAGCTTCTAAAATTATTCTTTCTCGAAATGATGTAATTATAGAATTGTTACAGATCTGTAATAGAACAATGTTGTGAAACATCATTTTAGATTTATTATACAGCATGGTTACCTCTGAGGGACGACATTTTTACTCACCAGTTACCTACTTGTTCTAGAACTTGTTACTTTCCGTTCTATAGCGGTTATAAAATTGTTTTGTAACTTTGCACACTAGGTTATCTTATATATTCAAAACGAGAATATTACTCTTCAACTAAGTCATCTTTTCAACTTCTTTTAAGAGAAAAAATTTTAGAGGACGACTCTCACATTTTTATTGTGTATTAAGAATATCTACTCATTTTGAGAGGAAAACTCTATTCCAAATTCGAGAATTATATATACGCGCATGCGCAAACAGCACCATTTTTTCAATTGTGTCGTCTGGTGCTTTTCTGTAATTCTGTATGACATCGTTTCGGAATCAACATCTACATATTTTTTAATATAAATCTCAAGGTAATTCTTTTTCAATTTAAAACAATTTTGCCAGATCATTCATTTAAAATAGAAACATTTAATGTACATTTGTATTTTTTCCTTGCATACATTCTAACTTATAATATGGACAAAACTTTCAATAAAAAGGAAACTAATGTTAAAGTTATAATGATTCCCTTCCAAAAAGTATTCATGTAAGTAAAACTTCCGGCAATGGAAAGGATAAATTACATAATTGTGTTAATATATATTTTATTATTTCATAAGCGACATTTAGAAAATAATGTCCTTCTTGCTTAGATATCAAGAGAATAATGTCCTCCCAAAATGGGAAGAATATTCTTATACCGTATTGTAGAATACGAAAATTCGAATCATTATAAAAGGATTCCTCTTAATTCGACCCAGATAGCACTTCCCGCGGAAGCTTTTGAAACTTCCAGGAAAATGAACTATGAACTATGAAAATGTTCTCCCTTCAGGAAACTTTCGTGGTGATCTCCAGGAAATTAAACGTGGTGACTTTCTGGAAATTACTCGCGGTAACTTCCTGGTAACTACCCGTGGAAACTTCCTGGAAGTTTCCTGGTAGTTTCCACAGGTAACAAAAAGATTTTTAATTACAAAATTATCATTTTACAATCATTTTCGGAGTATACAATTAACAGAATTGTACTCTAAACACATTCAAGAACACTGTTAACTATAAATTAAATATTAAAAACGTTCACGCTAACGAGATTCGAGCCTACGCAACCTAACCATCGAACTCGAACGAATTAAATCCCACGGTTACCGTAGCTTGTGATACATTTTCGAAAATGTTCCTCATATGTTACATAGTAAAAAAAATATTTGGTATAATATGTAGCATCACGGTTTATGTCGAAACCATATTTGGCTTAACTTACCCTAAAAACAAAACTCTTATGCCGTGATGCAACGTTATGCCAAATACTTTTTTTTTACTAAGTAACAGATGAGGGATATTTTCAAAAATGTATTAGAAGCTACGGTAGGCGTGGGGTTTAATTCGTTTACGTTCGGTGGTTAGGTTGCGTAGGCTCAAATCTTGTTAGCGTGAAGATTTTTAATATTTAATTTATAGTTAACAGTGTTCCTGAAAGTGTTCGGAGTACAATTCGGGTAATTTTATACTCCGAAAATGATTGTAAATTGATAATTTTTAAATTAAAAATCTATCTGTTACCTATGGAAACTATCAGGAAACTTCCAGGAAGTTTCCACGGGTAGTTACCAGGAAGTTACCGCGGGTAATTTCCAGAAAGTCACCACGGGTAATTTCCTGGAGATCACCACGGAAGCTTCCTGGAAACTTCCCAGGAAGTCTCCCGAAAGGGGAACATTTTCATAATTCAGGGAAGCTTCCTGGAAGTTTACAGGAATCTTCAGTGCTATTTGAGGAGTTTATTTTTTTCGGTGCATAAAGTAATACAAATACAAAAAGTTGGATATGCCTTATAAAGTCATAGAACTTGAAGGTAGTTCTCCGGTTTTCCGTTAAAGCCTAACGTCGACCAATTAACGCGTTTCTTTCTCAAAAGAAAAATTTGAACCTAACCTCGAATCTTCCATAGCGCAAATAGTAAATTATGTTACTATTAATTTAATTAAATATTAATTACAATATGTAATTTTGGGACATTCAGTATACGAATCCTGTGTTAAATGTTGTAATTTTGAACCTAAGTCTCTGTATTGTTTACATGGCAAAGTGCAATGGGATTTTTCTACGTGTAAAGAATACAAAACAGAACACTTTTTCAAAATTTGAGAAAATTCCTAAGAATATCGATTACCCGCAGAACCTTCAGAAGGTATAAAACTATTCTTCTAGATGTATAATTTTTTAAATCTTGATAGTTAGTGTGGAAGGAATCTAAGTTTTCATTCATGGAGAAAAGCAAAAATTTAAATATTTTTTTTTGTAAAAGCAGCTACTTTTGCTCCCTATATAATTTCCACCCGGGGCGTGTGTCCACATCCCTTGCTCCTTCTTATAACCTGGCTAGATAACATTTAATTACCTCTACCTCGTCGAGGTCTTCCAGCTCTACCTGGAGGCCTACCAACCCTACCTCGAGGTCTACCTCTACCTCTTCTAGGTTAATTTACAAGAGCTGGTTGTGGCATAGGAATTGGTTGTAGCGCATGGTCGAGTTGGAATGCTAGATCAGGTCTTCTTCGCACAGCACCTGGACTACGTCGACCGTGACCTCTACGAACGTGATGCAGGTGCTCATCACGTATTCTTTCTAAATCGAAGTTTGGTTGAGGTATCACGTCGTTTACTTCTAGTTCTAATTCCAGTAAATCAATTTCTACTTCTAAAGGGACTTGCATTTCTAATTAATAAAACATAATTTATTTAATCAATATATAAGTAATTATTTTCACAAAGGTATTTATTACTAGTTTAATAGATTATCTTCAGCGATAACATCAATCGAAAATTTCCATGCTCAAAAAAAGTTGAAGACAAATGCCTTTAACTCACGAATTACATAGAATCACCGAAGAAAAATACTCTAGTTTCTAAAGTATACTCTTGTATATGACCACAAGAGGGAAATACTCTAGCATTTAAAGGGAGCCTTTAAAACTAAGCGGCATTCCCGATTTACTTTAAATGCTCTCTTTAATTGCTAGAGTAGTTTCCTTTTGAGGTCATAATACTCTAGAAGTTAGAGTATTTTTTTCGGTGATGAATTTGTCTTAAATTTTCAAGTTTAAAATATAAATTTTCCCAAGTGCGAATTGACAGAACTGACAATATGGACTAATGTTGGGACAGTAACGGCAGCCGAATTTCGGCAAATTGTACTGGGCCAACATTAGCTTTCAACTCCCCACATAGCACAATACTTTGTAGTAAGGTTAGGATATGACTTATTAGTAAAACTCGTAAGGTTTTACCCCAAACCTGGGGTAGGCTTGAGGTGAACTTAAAACTTCCGCCACGAAGGTCAGCTTACAAGTAAAAGTTGAGGTAAGCTTACGAGCAAAGATTGAGTTAATTTTACGAGTACAGGTTGTTGTAAAGCTTTATGTAAGTCATATATAGCAAGAAATATTACTAGAAGCTTACAGTAAGCTTACGGAGTAAGATTAAGATTTTAATAATTAAAAGAATTAACTAACGCTGTTTTTCAGACTGAGTTTTACATATGACCTAGATAGCACAACAATTTGCAGCAAGTTTGCGGCAAACTTGCAACGCAAACTTCGCAAGTTTACAATGCAAGTTTGCAGCAATTTTGCCGCTTATAGCGAAATGGCCCTCTTGTGACAAGTTTGCATTGAAAACTTGCACGGTTAACTGACAGCTCTTTTAATTAAAATAATATTATCTTACAATCATTTAGTTTGCATTGCAAACTTGTCAGAAGGGTGCCATTTCGCTATAAGCGGCAAAATTGCTGCAAACTGTTGTGCTATCTGGGGATCCCTACATACCTTAACGAAAATTATTCTAATGCGAAAAACTTTTAAGTCACCCAGATTCAAAGCTACAAACCCTAACCTAATGCACTGAACGATAATGCATTATTCCCCACAGCTACCCTAAGCTTGGTTTCATAATATAATAATTTAAATTTTAGCAATGTTTATTAAATTGAATTTGAATGAAAAAGTATTATAATACAATAGTCACTTAATCAAACAATTTAAAAACGTAACCTAAAGTTTTTAAATCTGTAAATTAGAACTTCTTCTTTAAAAAATAAGTGTTCAAAAAAATAATGAAAAGTTAATTGTGCAAAATATTATCTTGCATCTACATAGAAACAATTTATCACCAGATTTAAAAACAGGAAGAATTTTAGATGATTTCCACCGCTCTGGAAACTTTTTATTGATTAAAGCCAGATTAAATATCATTGCGAGAGGATAAGCCAGAATGGAAGCACAAGCATTGACCAAGAAACTCGGTATTCCGTGTAGACCTGAGGTGAATGAAGGCTTTAGTAATCTAGACGCATTAAGGATATGATCTGGCGAAAACTGAAATAACTGTCCTTTATCATCCGATTGATGATAATTTAAAAATGGTACAGAACCAAAACAATTTACCAATGAAAATATTTCTGCAAAAGAATCTGCTATTTGCTGATTGGAAACAAGTTTTTTATTTTTATAGACCATCACCTCTGACATCCCAACTTTTTATATTAATCTTTAGAACCTACAATTTATTATTTATGTTCAAACAATATTATTATAAACAATTTATAAAACCCATTCTACAAAATGAACAAATTTCTAAAAATTTGTCAACTGTTCTCAGAAGTTATCAATTCTAAATACATATATGAATAAAATAAAATAAAATTTGTTATTATTATTGTTTTAATTGTTTAAACAATTTTCTATGGTGATTGATTAATAATTCTTTTAGTAAACTATGAGAGTAATCAATTTTTTTCGGATGTTTGTAGGGCTGCCACCTTTTCGTTGTTATCACTTTTTATTGTAGCAATCAGTACAATATTTTAAACAAATTAGCCTGTAAAAGATACTTAGTCCTTATTTTTAAATTTATATTTCTTATTACTCTTTACTGCATCGAGCAAAGCATAATTTTCCTTTACTTGTCTATAAAATTCCGAACATGTAAGGTCTAAGTTTTGTCTAATGCAAATTTCTGCTTTTATTAAATCAACTGATAGACAGTTCCTTTCTTTTGACCATAAATGTTTCATAATATTAAAAGTGCGTTCTACAAAAGCATTGCTAGCTGGAATAGCAAAAATTGCTTCCACAACTTTTCTAAAATTCTGAGTCTCGATTTTTTGAAGGATAGATGCCCATTTTTTCGATGAAGAAAGTTCCAAATCATTTTTTACAGCAGAACAAATATTTTTTAATATTAGAAGTTCATCATACGTTGAGTCAATATTAATTTATATCAATTAAAAATTGAATAAATCAATAAATTAACAATTTTCGGAAATATACAATTTTCATACTTTCAAAATTAAAGCATTTCTTACCTTGATTTCTAGTTTATTAGCGATTTCAATTACTTCTTCTAACGTTGGGACTTTTTCTTCCAAATTAAAAGCCTGCAAATCTTTAAAAATGGAGTTTTCAAAATCCAACCAATTTTCTAGATAATTAATTGCTCACTCATAAGCCAATGAAGCATCTTTAAGAAAATTTGTTTTCTCGTAGTTTGTAAGATTTGTAAGTGCTTTCATTACAATAGAACCGAAAAATTGATCTTCTAAACGTGATTTTAGAGCATCTCTCAATTTTAGCATAATTCCATAAACATCTGTCGTGCCACAAGTTTTTTTTTCTAGCACTTTAATAATTGGTTCAAAAATTTGAAGATAGTGATGTACGAAATATATATAGCATTCTTGAAGAGTTGGCATATCACTTAGTTCGTCATATTGGTTTTTTAAGAAAGACCAAATAGTTTTATCACAATTTTCTTCCCCTATAAGTTATATATAAATCTACGTAAACTTACCCTGTTTAAGAAAATACATTTTTATAGGAGTCCAGTTTAATAAAAGACGATCTATTGCTCTAAAAAGAGAGAGCCATCTTATTCCAAGATGCCTTAAAATTTCATGATATTCTTGTTCAGCAAAGTCAAAACATTCTTTCAGTTCCTCAACGTTCTTTGCGCTGCTTGAAAATTCGCTAAAAACTTTTAATACCAAAATTTCTACGTCGTACATTAATAATTTCATACCATGCTTTGCAGCATTATATGTGATATGACATTTGCAATTGGCTTGTATTAAATTATTATTTATTTTCTTTAATTTCTGATATACAGAACAGTGTACTACGTAATTGGTATTAGTGCTATCTGCACCATAGACTACTATTTCAAGTCTAAATGTAATGTTTCTAACGTAGTTAATATTGAAGTTTTTATAGATTCTGAGGTTCCATCTGGTTCTTCATAAAAATCTATAATATAATCTTTAATTCCCGAATCAATATCAAAAAACTTTCTGTTTTTTTTATTGGATGCATCAGATGAAATCGAGTAAGGAAGACCCAATTTTATTATTTTTTCGACAATATGTTCTATAGAATATGGAGCTAGTACGTTTTGTACAAGGATTTCCATCTTTGTTCTGCCTAAATGCATTTTTGGTGCAATTTCAGAATCAGCAAATAGTTCTTTATTAAGTTTATTATCTGTAAAAAGTTTTCAAATTAATTTTGTTAAAATTTTAAAATAGTTTTTTCAATAAAAATATTTTAAAAACCTAAAATCGGTAAGATTACAAAAAACTGAAAAAACTATTTTATTTAGAAATTATATAGTTCAAATTAGATTTAGAATTAACTAGAAAGAAAAAGAAATATTATTAACTTAAAATTAATGAATAATTTATTTTAAATTAATTACCACAATCTGCAGATAAGTAACTTAATCCATGTTTTACAGTATGATAAACTTTTGTTACTTTAACTGCCACAATTTTATTCTCTAATTTACTTTCTTTCGCAGAAAAAAACAGTTAATGATTTTGACAATTTTAGACTATTTATAGCTATTCCATGTGACTTTGTTTCAGCATGTCTTCACTAAAAAGTGGATTATTTAACCACTCCTCATTAAAAACACAATTTCTTTTTCGACTAGAAGTAGTAGCAGAATTCTTTGGCATTGGCATCACAGCAGTTTATTAGAAATTGTATTTATTTTCATTGAAATATATCCTAAAAAAGTAACACATTTAGTATAGTAATAATACATATTAAATTACGTACTATATTAAAAATTAGTGGATTAAAATTCCTTAAATTAATTTTTAAATGTATATTTTTTATAGGTTATCTTAGTTAAATTTATTTAATTTTAATAACATTTAAAAACCATGACGTATTTGTTTACCTTATATAAATCTCAAACACTTATAATAATGATTTGATACTCTATCACAAATTATTGATATACAATTATTTTATACAATATAACTTTCACAAATAACAAATATATTTATATGCTGTGACGTGGCCTCTCTTTTCAACGCCGTCGCGGGGAAAAGAGAGACACGCGCGAGAGGTCACGTGCACAATATAAGGTGAATAAAAAAAGTCTGGTTCGTGGTGGAGGAGAGACCGTTTTACGCTGAGCAAAACAATCTCTCACAGCCACACTTTTCTGACAACGCGCTGCAAGCCACGCTC
>WNHD01004933.1:0-10702 GCA_011057455.1 Ganaspis sp. Gsp50 | reverse complement strand
GTTCGCTCCAGACTGTTTACGTTTTCGCATTGTTCTGCTCCCGCTCGATCCGTGATACGCATCCCCGAATCGGCGCACGGATCGAGCTTCAGGTGTATTTATTTCACTCAAATATTTGGGTTATTGAAACTAATAAAAATTATTTGACACAATTAATTTATTTTATGGATTTAATTAAACTCAATTATTTAATGCAAATAATGAATTATTTAATGGTAATAAATTATTTTATAAAAACAAATAAAAAGTATTTGGATCAAATAAATAACTTATTGAAGCGAAAGTTGTGAGTTATTTGGAACTACTCATTTATTTATTTCACTCAAATATTTTTTGTATCGTTTAAACATTATTTTTAAAAATCCCTTGTTTTTTTGTTTTATAATTTTAAGTCATTCACGGAAAAAGAGCGATGATTGACATATCCATTTGTATGGTTACCTCAACCATATAATATTGGAAAATACGTCCCATCCATATCTATGGTTGCTACATCCATATAAAATGGCTGGCTTAGTATGGATACTGTAAAAAAGTATATATGGTTGTGACAACCATATATTTGTAGAATGTACAAAAGAAAATATGGTTGAGGGAACCATTCCTCAGGATGACAGAACCATTTAGAAATGATACCCTTTTTACTACACTTCCTTCCTATACTCACGCACCTATTTTATAACAATTAGTTCACGCACTGTTTACATTTTATCATAAAAAACTTTTATGTATTTTATTTATTCAAAGGGTTAGTTGCATTGTCGCTGAAAATCATCTCTTTTGACAATTTGACATGCATTCTAACCCTTTACACTCTAAAACCACTTAATCCTTTTGAAGTACACAAGCACTTATTTCTGCACAAATATTAATATTTCCGAATATTTTGAGACTGAATTATTACACTTTTAGTTACACTTTAATAATAATATAACACTACATCAATTCTAAATGACCGAAAAGAAAACGCGTGACACGCACTGGAACACTGCTAAAAGCAGACTAAGTTTTTCAAAATGGCGACCATGATAGCGTCACTTTTCACAACCATTAATATGATTGGGACAACCATTCAATATGGATGGGACAACCAAACATCTTATATCCATAGTTATATAGCTGCCACAATCAGATCTAAAACAACAATATAATATGGCTGGTACAAACATTGTGTTTTGAAATTGCTTCCATACGAAAAGTTGTGACTTCCATTTCAATGGATATCACAACGATATTAAATATATCAATATTTTCATGGATATAACAACCATTCCTTTTCTTTCCGTGTATTTGTCTCAGAACCAACTAAATTAATTATTTGTATTAAATAAATATTTTACTTGGCAGAAATTAAATTATTATTTGAATCAAATAAAATTTATTTCAAACAAATAAATAATTTAGTTAGTTCTGAAACAACTATATATTTTTCTGGGTGTAATTCAAAAAAATATGTTTTTAAGATTTTCGGTAATTGATTTTTGTTTAATTTTGTATATTTATAAGCGACTGTACACAAATTGGGACATTCAACTTACATATGAGTTTTTATTTTAGAAAAGTCAAGTTAGCAAAGCCTCGTAGGTAGCGTGGTCGTCTCTCGTTACGTGCGTCCTGGGTTCAATCCCACCATCAGTGCGATATTTTAATTCATAGTGTATTGCGTTAGATATAATAAATAATTAATTTTAAGTAAATATGTACGATGTAAATTATAAATAATAATAATAATTAAATATAAATGTAAATTAATTAAGAAACAAAAATGTTTCGACGCAGAGCAAGTAGAAGAGGCACGAACAAGTGATTTCTGATTTAGGTCAAATGAATTTTGCATTTGAATTAAATAATTAATTATTCGACGCAATTCAACCAATATTAGTTTAAATATTAAACCAATTAAATAAACAAATTATTTATAATGAATAATTAGATACTTGATACAATACAGTTTTTAGTTGTTTAAAAAAAATATTTTATTCATGCAAATAAATATTTATTTAAATGAAATAACATACATTATTGAGTCAAATAATTTTCATAATTGATTTAAAGCATTTTTTATTTGCTCTGATTATTCCATTTACATATTTGACTTAAGTAATTTGTATTTGAAAAATTACTATTTATTTGATACGATAAAATAAAATATTTAGCTCTAATAAATATTTACTTTGTTCAAATACAGATTTATTGGATAACAGACAAGTTTCAGTGTACGATCTGACTAAGTTCTACCTTTAATTTTTAAACAACTATTTTAATTTAATATAAAATAAAATAAAGGTTATTTCAATTACATATAAGAAACACATTAATGTGTAAATGCATCAACGTCAGAATAAACATGCATTTTTTATCGTATTCTTGGGTACTTGACCAGCATTTATCGCTTGCAATATTGTTTATCTAATTTGACCTTTTACATTTACATAAACATTTTTATCAAAAACTTAGTTCAAAATTAATTGCAGCAATGATTAATCAGCACTATGAGTTTCCTTTTCATATACAGATTTAACAACAATTGCATGTCAAATAAATCCTGAAGAATTAACAAGGGTTATAATTCAACAATTATTTTTGGTGAATATTCAACATTTTTTGAGGAAAATTACTCAAAAAGTTATCTATTTCAATAATCCCTAACGGTTTAGGCGATTTTTACAAACAGAATAGACCCTGATAGCAACGGATTTCCACTGGATATCCTGAAAATATCCTGGGATATCTCAAGAATTTTTCCAGGATATCCCGTAGAGAGGAAATGTCGATATCCGTAGAATATCTCAGGATATTTGCAGGATATCCAGTGGATATCCTACTGATGTAGGTACTACGGATATCCTACTAATGTCCTATGGATGTCCTAAGGATATTTTAAGGATATTGAAGGCTTAACGAAGATACAAATAGAACTATTTATTACATTAATAAAGATAAAGAATAATAAAGTCCATAGTTTAAAGTTTATTTTGTCTATAAATTATGGGATTCCAAGATAAAGTCCAGGTGACTCTTATGCAAAATAATTAATAAAATTTTGGACAACTAAAAGAGAACTATTGGTAAATAGAACCTTATCTCTTTTAATGACTCACCTGTCCATCTTCAAATAAAAATAATTTAAGAAGCTATGAAACATCGATTACCATGAAAGTCTGTATGTCACAGATCGTATAGCCTACGCGACTGTTAGCTAAGTAACGAGTGTTCGAATCCTGGTTATGAAAAGATTTTTTTTTTGTTCTGAAATTTTGTTTGGATATATCTCTGGGATGTCCTACGGATATTCCAGATGATTTAGTAGATATTTAAATAATATCTGGAAAATATATCAGGATATTTTCAGGATATCCTTATAACTAGCGGAAATGTCGATATCCATCGGATATCTTATGGATGTTCTAGGATATTCTGAGAACATTTTTAGGATATCCTTTTGCTATGAGGGAAGGATTTATTTTGTATTTATATTGTATTTTATAAAATTTTCAATATTTTTTTATGTAAATGCAAAAAACCCTTTTTTCTAAGTTTTGTAAGGTTTTTAGTATATGAAAACAAAATTTGCGGGAATTTTCACTATTATTTTGAAACTGCAGCGTCCTGTTATTGGTATAAAGCACGCTCTACATTTATAAACATTTTATGCGTATAAATTTCATATTTGCAGCAGGTGAAAATGCTGATCGCCTCGCCACCTGCAGTTGCGTGTGTTGTAACGCAGCGATGCATTTGACACGCAACAGTCAGATGCTTTTATATTCGCCTTTCTTTTAACGCTAGTATCACTATAAACTATAGTTATAAACCGTACATTTGCCAAAAGAAAAGTAATTAAATGAAGGGATCCAGTTGTAATTGATTATTTACTTATTGTTCTTAATTTTTGTTCACGGGATTCGCCTAGTCAGACACGCCATCTGATGAAACTTTTCACTACTGCACTAAAAGAATAATATATTTTACACGTACAAATATCACTCCAAAAAAGTAAGCATTATTAGAAGTTATAAACGCATAAAAACTATGCCTTTTCAGCGCAGATTGCATTTAAAAATTTCTGTGTACGATCACTTGTAGGATCATTTTGTTTTTTTGTCCTTGTATGTTCCTGAGTAAATCTCTGTCTATTTTCTAATATAGTTCTGATGCCACTTATATTTTCAAAATATAAATATTTTACATAAGTTTACGTAGCTCAGTGGTTAGTGCGTCGAATTACGGAGCGAGTTTGCGTGTATCGAATCCCTACACTCTTAATTTTGAATCAGTGAAATTTGACTGATGAAATAGACAAACTTAAGCCACTTGGTCATTCAGTAAGATTTTTAACTGACAATCAGTCAAATTTCATTGATTGTCAGTAGAATTAGACTGACAAATCAGTGAAACGTGTTTACCGGCAGTTGATAAAGTAGATTGACTGATTTATTCAGTTTAACAGCTGACTGACGAATCAGTTAAATTCCACTGAAAAATCAATGAACTATCACTGAATTTCAGTATGATATTTGACTGATGAAATAAAGAAAACTAAGGCACTGAGAATCAATAAATATTGACTGAGAAACAGTGATACTTATTGACTGATTCAGATTTAGAGTATGTACAAATATAAATATGTTCATTTATAAATTGTGTGTTAGTCTTAAGTAGCATGATCTTCTGATGTATTGGAAACAACTCTCTAAATCTGAATCAGGGGAATTCCGCTGATTCTCAGCGTTAAGTGAGACACTTATTCAAATCAGCGTATATACGCTGATGCTTCAGTGAAACATAACCTAAAAATCCGCTGATTCTCAGCGTATATGCGCTGTTTTGAAAAAGTGGCTCACTTATCGCTGATTCAAATTTAGAGAGAAGTCATCATTAAATTCTCTTGGAGCATTTAAAGTTGGAAAATTTGTGGAATTCAAAATGATCTTTAATTTCGACTCGGGATGTTTCACGTTTATTTAAAAATAAAAATTTAGAAAACGATCGCTTTTCCAAATTTTACAATGCTTAAAAAAACTATAGCCAACGCCCCGGGACTTACCTCGCAGATCCAAACAAGATCTTTGGGGAAGGTTACATATGACAGAGAAAGAGATAGCATTATAATACTATCTTTCTTACTCTCATATAAATCTAAGGTTTAACGCAGAAAAAACAAGAATTCAAATTAAGCCCCGTATTTGCGTCAATTTGAGACGAATCGAAAACAAACACGGATTGACTGAATTTGAGTTTTAATGCTTAAAGTTTCAATTTGAACAGTACCGGTTTCAATTTAAGTGAATAATGAAAAGAGAATTCTCCATAAATATCACAAAATTATCTATCAAGTACACTGTTAAAATAATTGCTTTTATTGGAGAAATATACTGCCACTAAATAGATTTCCATTCTCCAAGTCAATAATTTGCTGTATTTAAAAAAACTAAATTAACCAAATTTTTAGGTTAGGAAACTTGTGAATTGACAGGTAGGAATGCCAACTGTGTAGTTTTAAAACATCAAAGCTTACAGCGCCACAGTTCGGAATTAAATAATGGCGCAAAATTTGAAAAATAAAAAATAAAATTACAATATTGTAATCCTCAAACTAAAAAGGTTTGATTTTCTTTTCTTTAATAATTACGCATAATGGATAATAATCAAATTTGAATATTTAATTAAATTTAAGTCATATATGTTATAATAAGTAATTTATACAAATGCTACCAACATAATAAACTTAAAGTCTTTTCTAATCTATTAAGGAACACTCACACCTTCGCCAGCCAGCGCTGGCTGGCGAGGGTGAGAGTGTACCTTTACTGATATTTGATACAGACATCACTCAATTTGAGAAACGTGAAGTTTGCCGTAAACTGAATTTGAAGCTTAAGAAATATTCAGACACATCGAAAGTGAGTTCTGGTTTTTTCTGTGCAAACGGGGTGGTCATGACTACCTAAACCACTCCCCTGGATCCGCACCTGCTTACCACATATTTCATTTATGCCCTTATGAAAAAAAGTACTGAAACAAGTATTGGAATAATTACTAGATTAAATGTTGTATTAAGCATTGGAATAAGTACACTGACAAAATTGACTCAGTAAATTCTAACGAAATTTGAGTAAAAGCTGGACAGAACTGCATTTCGTCAATGGTGGCTATTCTGTGATGATCCTATACTGCAATTTGATTTGAGACGTTACTGCGCCGCTCAGTAAAATCTATTCAACTTACAGTATAGGCTCGTCACAGAATAATCGTACCATTGAGGAAATGCAGTTCTGTCCAACTTTTACTCAAATTTCGTTAAAATCTACTGAACGAATTTTCTCAGTGTACGGTATTACAAGAATTGGAACAAGCATTGGTAATACCAGCACTAACATCGGGCAATCTAAGTCCTAAACTTTTATAACAATGCGGATTTATGATTTCACGAAAAGAGTCCCAAATTAAGATGTTCCATACCTTTGAAATATCAAATGCACTTTGATTTCAGTAGTTCGTGTTTCACTATGAAACACGCTTAATATCTTACAGAACAATAAAAGACGCTCATGACCACGGGTATGGAAACACATAAAGTGTTTCAAAAGTGGGGACAAAACATCTTACATTGAGACACTTGTTTTTACAGTGTTGAAATGAAAAGAGTAGCGACTCCAGTAGTACATGTATAGGCGCTGGAACTCTACTGGAATAGTGTAGTGAATTTTAGTACCGGATCTGCATTCCTCGACTATTGGGGGTCGGCAGTAAAGTTTTGTATTCAATATTCGGAAATCCGTGCACACGTCTTAAAGTAAATAGTGTTTAATACGAAATCTGAAACAAAAATTTTCCGTGGCAAGACAAAAGTAGTGCGCAGAAGTAAATACTATAGAAATCTAGAGCAAAAACTCGAGATGATAAGAAGAAGCATCTACTTTTGGAGAGAATTTTCACTCTAATTGGAGTGAAAGTCCACTCTTTAAGAGAGTGGAGTGAGAACTCACTCTAAGAAATTTAGAGTGAAAAGATATTCTATAAAAATGTGACCATCACATGGTATAGAGCTGCTACATAAAAGGTTTTCTGGGTCTATTATATTTAATTTGTGACATTATAATATTTTAGAACAATTACATAACATGAAATAGAAATGTGACATTATCTATGATTATAGAGCGATTATAAAATGATTTTGTAGCATTGTTCTAGAACATTGTTATTTTTACATAATACAGTTCTGTAACTAGATTGTAACACGCGCTATATAACAGAGTCCTATTCGTGGTATGGAACAATTACATAATTGGATTACAAGGAGTGGATTTCTGCGCATTCCCACTCATCACAATTTTTCAATAAACAACGTATATTCTTCTTGGTATAGTAAAAGACGTAAATAATATTCATATGTATAAGCTAGTGTGCGCAGCAGTTTACTGCGACAGTTAGATTACAGAGAAGGTCATCCCAACAAAAAGTTCTTTTTAAGTCACTGCTATCTGTGGGAAAACGCCTGAGTTATACCTTCGGTCTTTAGTCTTTCTCATATATAGTAATCCAACAATTGTTTTGCCACTTGTGAGAAAAACAATGTGTTAAAAGAAGTAAAATAAATACCGTTGTGCAGCATCATTCATATTTTGAATATCAAATACTGCGTTTAACTATTGTGATACTCATTTTGCAAAGACTTAATAATATCGAGTTTTGGAAATATTAATCTATAGAAAGTCTTTTCGTGCAACAATTAGTTCACTATTTTTATAAATTCATCGACAATAATTGATACGTGGTGATTCAACTCTTAATAGACAAGCATACAGTAAATTTCTGCTATATAAAAACCATTCTTTCTTCACTTTGAAACTATTCTATATACTAAACATTCAAACGGTGCGCTTATTATTTATTTTGACCAAGATCCTCATAGCGTATATATAACATAATCTGTTTTATTTTTTACTGTGTAGGAAAATTAAAGCATAATAATAAAACTGTTATAAATGTGTGTTTAAAGTTTAAATCATTCAAATATGTTTTTGGGAAAAAACCGACTGGATTTGTAAATAAAGTTTCATCAAGAGTTTTTCACAAATTATACTATATAGAACAGTAGCACTTGACTGGATTCAATATTCAATATACGTTTCCAAACAAACAAAAATGATAAATAAATAATGTTAATAAAAGCAGAATTCTAAACTACATTTGTTGTATTTATTGAATTGCAAGCTTATCAATTTTAAACATTTCTTTGTTTCGACAATATCACACAAAGTATATTAAAATTGTCAATTTTAACAAAACTTACCAGCCTTGCATATGTCAATGTCTATATCATCTGATATCCATTTTGGAAACTTGTTGTTAAGCAATTGTTCAATTGTAAACTTGTGATGTTTTTGATAAGCTTTTAAATGATGGCGATTATTTTCAAAACTTTGACAATGAATTATTGAATGCATTAGGCAACACAGTAAAAGAAATAAAGAATGCTTCATTTCGAAAATATCAAGCAATCTAGTTTTTTAAATCACCCTAAAAGTGATTCAAAAATAAGGTAAAATAGTTGTATCTTCACTCAACTTAGCATATCTTCACAGTTGCACTTATTTCACTGTCACGACTTTGTTGTTTTCATTCACTTCTCTCACATTTGTTGACAATTATTTAGATTTATAATATTCAAGAATTAAGAAAAGATTGTTTGCAGGCATTAGTTATTCTTCAATAAAAAGAATTAAGAAAATCTTCCCTGCAATTTATTGGGTCTCTCAAACTAATTAATTATTATCAAAACATTTTGTAAAAAATAAAACTAATATTTTCTAGATCAAAATCAATATTGAATGATTTGTCTAACATTGTTATGAATTGTTGCATCGATGGCATTTATAAATGAGTAAGATAAAAAATTCAAACAAAAGAATGTATAAAAGCCTAAATGAATAATCATATTTAAAGAGTGATAGAAGAGCTATCCTTTGTAATCTAAGGCACTGATAATCGGTGGTCGAAGTCAGTGACGATCGGAACAGATGTGGGTCAAAGGTCTTGAAAGTAGCAGATTATAGGGAAAAGAACTGAGAAAACGTGGTTACGAGAACGTGGAGAACCGACAACTGATTCCACCTCTAGCCTCCGGCTGTGGTGTTTCACGAGATGTAATGCGTTCATACAAAGCGCGCTCGCTCATACGCGCTCATCTAAACCTAAGTGGGGATGCGTTTAAAGGTACACTGTGAATGTGACAGACGATAGAGGGTGTGGAAAAGAAGGATAGAAAGATATTATCACACAAAAAGGGTGAAAATGAAAGGAGCGAAGAGAAAGAAACTTTATTGTAAGGGAAATACAAACAGACACCAAACACCATTTTTCAAGCTTAAATTCAAATCTTTCTTTCCTTCCTTTGAATACATATATATATATCGATCTTTAAAAATAAATAATGTAATAGGGAAAGATGGAGCACCTAAGGGGTTTTATGAATAAAATTGAAAAGTTTTCATTTTAGAAACGAAAATGTTCAATAGTTTAATTTATGAATATAATATTAGTACTCGATTGTGTGCGCGTAAAGTGGTTGCAAAATAAGAGATGTCTGCCGTGGAGAGAAGGCGGGTAGAAACGACGAACAAGCGGGCGTCCTAGGGCGGAAAAGTAGTACTTTGCGCCCGCTTGTTTGCCATTCCCGCTTTCCATCACGGGCGGACATTGCTTACTTTGCGACCCCTCTACGTGCACGCAATAGTGTACTTTCATGTGCACTCTCTAACATTTGTAACAATAGAAATCTACTACACGGAAAAAAATAATTAGTTGTGGCTGTGAATAATTAACTACCATTGCAAACTCCGTTAATAACTATAGGGACAGTAAACTTAGTGAGCTATCAGTGCTAACGCTTGTTTGCCGAACTGCGTTCGCAATGACAGTCAAGTAGTTAAAATTGGCTGTGAACATGTTTGCACTGAATTCACACTACACTTATTTCTAATAATTTTGAATCTGAATAAGTAAAAAATGCGTAATTAGATAAATCGTTTCTGATTTTTTGTAAGAACAAACCAGTCTAAAGTGACGAATTTCTTGAACAAATATAGTGCCACGACCATAGTAGTGACTGATTAATGTCAACTAGCGCTATTTATGTGTTTTTCTACCTTTTGATGTAATTTTTCACATTTTTGAATGCGTGACTGCATGTATACTATAGTTTCTTAAGACCTCAAATAATTTCTTTTTAAATCTCAGTTTATTAACATTATTCATCAGTATAGTCATTATTATGTTGCGTACGTAATGTAATCAGAAAAAGTAATTTTATTGAAAAAGTGCGTGGGGGGCAAGATGGGATATAAGCATTACCTAAGGTAAGATACCCCATCTTGACCCGCTGAGTATTTACATATAGTGATATAATAAAATGATTGTATTTTGCAGTCTAAATGTTTAATATTTTTAGCTTTTAATATAAAAATACTTTAGATAATGTCTTTTTGACACTGATTATGATCTTCAGTTTTTAAAAATGCTTAAAATTCATAACTTAGATTTATCAAATTGTAAAAGTCTAACTTTTTGAAACGTTTTAAGTTTTTTTATTTTGTTTTTACACACTGAGAAAATTTACTCGGTATATTTTACTGAAAATGCTCAGTAAAAGTTGGACAGGATTGCATTTCAGTAAATTCTATTGCATCGACTTGTGAGA
>WNHD01004932.1:0-10703 GCA_011057455.1 Ganaspis sp. Gsp50 | reverse complement strand
TCCAATGTAATATATTGGCAGTATCTCATAGTAATATTGCTGCAATATTGCAGTGTAATATTGTGGCAATATTCCATAGTAATGCGGCTGCAATATTGCCGTGTAATATTGTGGAAATATTACATAGTACAGTTCGAGCAACATTGCATAGTAATGTTGCTGCAATGTTGTTGCGATATTGTGCCAAATATTCGACTAGTATCAAAATTATTTTACTTAGCTCAAAGCAATATTGCTGTAATATTGCTACAATGCTAGAGGAATATTGTATTGTAATTTTGCTGCATTATTAACGCAATGTTGCAGCAATATTTGTTTAAATAGGTATAAAAGTTTTTATGCGATGCGAATATTTGGTAGAATATTGCAACACTATTGCAGCAAGATTACTATGCAATATTGACACAAAAAGGCACTGCAATATTACCGCAATATCACTATGCAATACTATCAAAATATAACATTGCAATATTACCTCAATATTATTTCGATATTATATATCGAAATATTATTATTATATTTGAGCACAAAAAATTTTAAATTAATTGTAAATTGTAGGCTGAGTTTGTAACGGCGTAAATATGTATATTAAACTTGCCAAAAGAAAATGGAGGGATGTAATTTGACCAGGGACAGTCCGCAATCCCTCTATTGGTGAATTCAGGTACTTCCAATATACTTGCATTCTTTTTGTCTCGTGAAATTAATATTTACGCCGTTACAAACTGAACCCACAATTCAGAATCAATTTAAAATATTTTGTGCTCAAATAAAAGTTTGTTTAATAAGGAATCGTCGCATTTTCTCCGATTTTCAGAAAATTGTCAAGAAAATGCACAAATTCGATTTGAAATGGGTGGTATGTATAACCTCTTTGTCTCTCATGTCACTTTAGGCATCAGGGACAATCATTGTGGGGGTATAATACGAGGGCACTTAAAAGAATTTTAGCGACGAATTGTTCAACGCCCTTAAAGGCAGCACATGTGCCAATTTCTCGTAATTGTCAGTTAGATATAAATAAATTTCAATTTTAATGATATTTTATTTAAATATTATAGAATTAATTAGTTTTTCTATTAAAGTTGATTTTATTTACAAAAAAAATTATGAAAAAATTTGATTGTGAAAATAAAAATATTTTACAATTCATATTCTTTAAAAAAGAAATGATTATTTATAGTAGGAAGGAACTTTTAGATTTGACACATTTACACCGCTTACTAAAATACTTGAAATAATTAAGTGATTGATTTTTCAATAAGTTTGCCTATTGTACTATTAAATTCAATATATTAGCTTTATTTAAGTGTCAACATTTGAATTAATCACGACACAAAAAAATAATGTTACGCGTTCGAAATTTAGGCTATCTACTGTAGGGGAGTCTCCTCTAAATAATTTTTTATTGTCAGTTTTTCCTTTTTTCTTCGTAAAACTATTTGATAAATCTACGATTCACACAAAAAAGAGTTTCCTTCATAAGTGAACAGTATTTTATTAGTTTTACTAATTTAAATTCCAAAACTGGTTTCAGTTAAAAAAAGTAAGTATTTTTAGAAAAATTTTTTTTTATTATTATTAATAAAATATTTCAGAAAATTGAGAACATAGAGGCGACATAAACATTTATATAAGCGAAGTTAGGCTATAAAGGTTTGTAAGACAAAAGTTCTACGGAGTTTTGTCAAGTTTGATATACAAAAATATTCATTATACATACATTTCACATATATATGGGGCAAAATTTCTCAAGTGATCCAAGTTGAAAAATGAACTATTTTTGATCGAGTTGAAATTTACACAAAGTTTAGTACTACGTATGAGTACAAGTATTATTAAGTTTAATAGCAAACTGTAGAGGGGGAAGGGTGTTGAAAAACCGTGTAAAGTGTGTACATTTTACTTTATAATAATTCCTAGTTATTGTACTGATGGATTTAGAAAATTTGGACCTACATGTTTTTAGAAGTTTTTTTCCTGCTTTTTTTAATGGTATAAACAAACTTTTAAAACATTGAAAATTTATGAATTTTTTAAACAAATTAAAAATATTTATAACTTTTTCTTGCAAATGGACCCTTTTTATTTTCTTTTTTTTCCTCTTAAAATAATGCTTAGGATATATGCTTTCAAAGTACGAAGTAAACAAAATGTCGTTTTTTTCGAGATTAATAATTATAAACAATTAAAAATTAATAAAAATTGAATTATTTCGTAAACAAATAGTAAAACAGAAATTTTAAAAATATCATTGCAAAGCTTATAAAAATCCGCATCAAACGAACCCTATATGAATCATTTTCGATAAGGTCTTATTGAATAAATAAATGATTAATATTAGCTAATTAACAAATGGATATAATCCGTACCTAATAATAAAGATAGAATATCAAATCTTTTTTAATTAGAAAGTTTATATGCTTCTGCTTTAAACGGAATTCAAACAAAGCATTTTTGATAATTGGAATTCTATTAAAAATGTTAAAAACCTTTCTGCATGCTTTAAGGGAATCAACCTGATGGACATTTACTGTGGGTGATTTTGGATATGTTTTTATTATCAAAAATGCTTTCTCTAGCTTTTTTTACAAGAGGGCATCAGAGTGGTCTTCAGAGACGCAATAAATCGCCACGTTGCATCTTTCAGGCCAATGTGATAAAATTTAATAAATTCGTCCGCCATGTTGGATCCACCATTATAAATTAACAAAGTCTGATGTCTGATTCGTATTGATTGACTCCAAAAAAAACTACGTAACAATTTTTAGAAATATCCAATGAATTTTAAAAAATTCATCCATTATATTGGATTCGCCATTTTTAATTTTATAAATTTGACTTCTGATTAGTAACCAGTGATTCAAAAACTATAAGAACCATTGCTCTCATTGTTGCATTTGCTTATTTTTGCATGGGTGTAAAAGGGTTAAGTGAATAAACTCATTTTTGAAATTTTAAAAGTAGGGGAGTGTCTCCAGTTGTTGGCCGGGTTTGCATTTTCAACCATAAAATTTGTTCTTGCAAAGACTTTACTTTTAAAACGGTCTTGTTTTAAAGCTACACACCAAAACTAACTTCCTAAACAAAAATTGTTATTTTAAAAATATAAACTATTTTATACCCATATTTTTGAAGGTACCTCCTTTTGTAAGAAAAATTTTATCCGGTTATTGGCCACCCTACAAATTTTGCAGAAAAAGTATAAAGTATAATTATAAAATAAGTTTTGCAACAATAAAGGAAATCACTTCTTATATTCGTGCAAGCATTTAACTTTTGATATCTGGTGAGGGTTTCGAACGAAATTAGTTTATTTCCATTTTTGCATATCTTATTTATTGATGGGAAGAATTATCACTACAAATTATCTATTTTATTCTGTCAAATATATTTTCTTTGTCCAAACCAAATTAATACATATATTAATTTGAATATAAACAAAGTTACTGTTAACCAGACACGAAAACTAAGTGGACAATAACCGGAAACATGGGTGGCCATCAATGGGAAAATAAAGTTATTTGAAAATTTAATAACAAAAAAATTTCTTTTGCTAGAATTTGTAAATTTATTTTGGGATTGTCAAATATGAATCAAGTACAAAACAAAAAGTATGGTTTTATATTTAACTATACGCAAAAACTATAATAATTTTTTAAGACGTTTGAAAATGTAGTACAAAAACTTTGATAAGTGACTCTGTGGTGTGGCTTCTGTATAAGTATGGATCAGTGCAATTATTTCTTTTGTTTCAGGAGGAAATACTAGCTGATGGTGGCACAAGAATTTAACACTTATAACAAAAGAATGATTTAAATTTTAACATAGAAAAGAATCAATGGCTAATAACCGGAGCCGGACAATTACCCGCGACTCTCCCAAAGTTTATTTTAAAATAGGTATGGAAACAAGGTATCAGGTTACTGTTTTTATAAAAAATATTACATTGTTATTTATTAAATTAAAAACAACTATTTACGGAGGGTGTAACAAGTTATTTTCTCGCCATTGTTATATGCTACGTATGACATCACAAGATGGTGTCTTGCACCTAATACGTTAATTTTTTAAATTTTCGTTTGCTTTTGAACTGGATGCACCGTTTTAAATTTTAAAAAACTTACTTCCGATTCGTCACTAGCGACCCCATACACACCTGAGTAATAATGCTTGTTACGTTGATTATAAACATTTTTTCCGTTATATTCGATCCAACATTTACAATTTTAAAATACTTCCATTTAATTCATTATCAGCGACCCCAAAAACAAAACAAAAACGCAAAATTAGAAAAATCCGATAAATAAAAAAGTATGCCACTTAAAGGGTTAAAATTTTTCCCTCATGTTGAATCCACCATTTTGAATTTTAAATATCTGTAGTGTTTTTGTAATTAGATACCTTAAAAATCATTAAAAACTAATTTTTTAAATTTTATTTATTCACGGAACTCTTCACTCTTTTTACAAAAGTTTTATAGACGTTATATCTATGCCCAATTATGAAAGCTTATGAGGGATCCCACGCAGGTTCCCATATAGGATCCCGTGTATGTCTCTTCAAGGTTTCCCTTATGGTTTCCTGCAAAGAAATGTATGCAAAAGGAAACTTTGACACGAGACTACGAGGGAACACTACCCACGATCCCATGCGGGATGTGTTCCCTTAAGGGATCCTTCATCTATCGAAACTGATTCATATGGGTTTCCGTACAGGAACCTGTATGGGATCCCCCATGCTAAAATCTTAAAGGGAATCAGTAATTCATTGAAGCAGCTCTTAAAAAGGACTGTAAATACAGTATTTTTCATTTCTATAACTAATAAAAAAAATATATTAAGTTTATTACTGGGTTCTTAAGAATATTTTTAAATATTTCAGAAAACTTCAGAATACATTAAACTAATGCTGAATATTTTCAAATATTCTGTAGTATTATTTGAAAGAAATTTTCGAATACTGAGAATCACGGGTAGCTGGAAAATGTGTTAACCCTTAAGTTGCATCCTCCAAATTTTTTTGTTAAATCTTGTTCGGGGTACCTTCCTGATCATTTTCCATAAAGAAAAAAATGAAAATCCGTCGGGCGCTTTTTTTTAACTCTAATTTTTGTATTTTCAACAGCGAATTTTTAATACACTTGTTTTAATTATTACGTGAAGTAAAATTTCATTTTAAATAGTCGTATTTTGTTTAATGAAATAAAAAAGTGATTTATTTTTTGGAAAATTTTCGGTAAAATTGAAATTTAACATAAGTTATAAAATTCACGCCAGAGAAAAATTGAAAAACTCATATCGACAATAATATAGGTAAATTTTAATTTTATTTCAATTTTAAAAAATACAAATATTGAAAAATCAAAGCTATTTTTAGATATTTCTGAACATTTTTAATAATCAAATATCTTACAATTAACGATTTTTATAAATATATCATCATTTTAGTCATAAATTTCGAATAATCCAAGATTTATGTAGTTACAGATGACTACTATTGTATTCTCGTACGTATGTGATTACTATTGTATTCAGTATTTAGTATTTGTCACCTGTAACTACATAAATCTTGGATTTTTCTAACTTTATTTCTAAAATCATAATATATTTAGTTATGCCGCAAGACGAGACCAAGAGCAGATTTTACTATGGGTTTTGCCGAGACGAGACGAGACTATATTCAGTATGCTTCCTCTATAAGGAAGCAACATCGTTAATTGTAAAATCTTTGATTATTAAAAATGTTGCAAAAAATCTAAAAATAGCTTTGAGTTTTCAATATTTGTATTTTATAAAAATTAAATCAGATTTAATTCATCTATATTATAGTCGATATGAGTTTTTCCTTTTTTTTCTCGCGTAAATTCTAGAACTTACGTTAATTTTCAATTTTATCGAGAATTTTCTAAACAATAATTCACTTGTTTATTTCGTTAAAAAACGCGAATATTTAGAATTAAATTTTACTTTACGTAATAATCAAAACAAGTACATTAAAAATTCACTGTTGAAAATACAAAAATTAGAATTAAAAAAAGCGCCCGACGGATTTTCTTTTTTTTTAAAGAAAAATGATCAGGAAGGTGCCCTAAACAAGATTCAACAAGAAAAGGAATATTACTCGTGGAATATTAAATATGGGAATATCTACAGAATATACGAGAATATCTGGCAAGTGTACGAAGATTATCTTAGTTGATGACCCCTCGTGAAAAATATACAAAATTAAATTTTTAATAGCATAGTCATGCTTTTTTAACCTTTAACTATAAGAATACTACCTTATTGGTTCGTTTAAATGTATAAAAATTAGTTACAGAATTTAATACAGGAGAAGTAGTTTTGACGCCATGTCATTTAACGCATTTTCGCCAGTTTGGGCCAGGTAGTGCTTGACACTTTTAGTGGCGTTTCGACAGTAAACGGTTGTTAATTTAAGGAACAGTTACAAGTAAGTGTTAAATTTACGAAATTGAAGATATAAGAAGATCGTTATATGCTACAAAAGCCGATAAAGTAAATTGACCTGCGTTATTCCAGCTTCAACATTTCCATTTTGTTTGACTTCTTTATTGATAAGAGCACTAACGACAGCTTCAGCATTGCAATCAAGCAGTCTCTGACGACAGATTGCTATTGCTCTTACAAAACCATCTTTTGGAGTAATAAAACGGTGTTCCATAAAAATTGTTTGTTCATCCCAATAAACAATCTGAAAAAGAAAAATTATAAAATAACATTGTTGCTTATAATTCTGTTGTACAGCAAGAAAATAAATTAATTATGATGAATAAAAATTGTTTACATGAGTAGAACAACTGTAACAATTGTAACATTTTTTCTTATTTACAATTTATTACACTGCGAGCTTGAATTAAATTCAACCAAAAAGTACATTTATCTCGCAGTTATCTTCTGCAATCAATTTGAGGATGCTGTTTGATTATTTTTCACTCTTTATTATCACTTTATTTTCACTTTATAATTTGGGGATGCTGTTTGATTATTCTAAGATGAAAATAATCGGGGAGGGAAATTAAAATTATATGGATTCTTCGATTTATTCTTAGGTTATTGTGTTTATCATTAAATAAATGTTTACTTAGTTTCTGTCGTACAAACGGTGTATTTTGGTATCAATGAGGAATATTTGAAATAATCTAGACTTAAATATAATTCGAGAGTTGTTTCTACACAAGTTGATATAATTTTTGTGCTGTGTATCTTCTTACTATATATATTTGAAGTGCTTTATCACTTTTTGGTTTGTCTAACCTAAAATGGAGTCGAACACATTAATAGTACCAGATTCTGGCAAGTTTGTCGTGGAAGTGGGTGCAATTCTGAAATTTAAAGAGAGGTTGTTCGATGTACAAAAAGTAATGCACCATATCATGCGGCTTATTTTAAATACAAAAAAAGTGCTGTGGAGGTTCTAAATCTAGTTCTAGACCATCTTCGCAATGTGCTCCTGCTTCTGCTATTACGATGGATGACTTATCTATATTATTAGATGATCAACTAGAGAGTTTTTCTATTAAAATTGATCCGTTACAAAATACTCTTGATAATGTTTCATCAAGATTAGGTAATATAGAAACATCTATTGGTGATGCTCTGGCTCGTGTTGATGTTGAATGAAAAGTGGAAATTAAAAATAATATTAAAACTTTAGACAGTAAAATTGACAATTGTACAAAACAAACATGTTATAAATGTTTGAGAAAAATGGAGGATTGCGAGAGTTGTAAGTCTAATTTAATCTTATTTAATGTACCCGAAAATGAAGGATCCTCATTTAAAGAAAATTCAGAACATGATCTGTATTTATGTTCGGATACTTTGAAGTTTCTTTCTCGTGATATTATACCATTGATTCGGTCCTCTAATTGTCTTGGCGCTCATACACAGATATCTCCACGACCAAGGCCTCTACGAATTTCTTTTGTGGACAAGTGTACAATCCCCAGACTAATCTCTGTCTTTACACAAGTTAAGCGAAAACAAACATCCATACCATTACACTTGCCAGCAAATCTGTCTATGACTTGGAACAAGACCCCGCTTCAAGTATCTAGTAAGTATTTACTTACGACGAAGACATAGCTAGTATTTATGTTCGCAATGATTGCGCCTTTGAAGAAATTTAGATCTAGTTTAAAATCTACTTTTCTCAATGAGAACGATAAATACTTTTCATATTGATTCCTTATTCTAAATTAGTTTGTAGTTAAAGGGCTTATGCCCGTTAATTTGTTATTAAAAAAGAAAAGAATTTGACTTCAGAAGTTAATTTTTTTGATAAATTCTTTATTTGGTAGTTTTTATTTAAAAATTATAGTATTTATTATATTAAAAAAGCCTCTTTTTCAACAATTTTTAGACAGATAAAATTAATTTTTATTTACTGACATGAATGAAAGTTACAGAACTTTGAATATTAAAGCACTGATAATAGTAACAAAGAATTGGTTAATTTAGATATTGTTTTCCCTTTGTCAATGATCCGAAATTTTTACAATACCTGTGCTTATTGATCATAATGCAGAAATTAACGTAATGGAAATCGAAGAGAGTACCTAAACAATTATTTGTTATCTTGCAAACCATCAGTAATTGAAGCTTCCAAATTCTGTAACATTCAATCGACGCACATTTCTTAAGTTAGGTTAGTTTCTTATTTACTTTTTGCAGCTTTATTTCTTAACTAGCTGTCGAGCCCGCCTTTGGCGGGCATCTCAGCTAGCGGCGCGCATCCACAGTGCTGGTAGGTAAAGTATTTTTTTTACCCATTATCATGTGTAAGAATAAATGTGATTCTAAAAATAAAAAAAAATCTTTCTGTCCGTCTGTCTAACTGAACCTAACCTCAATCTGTTAAAAAAATTCTTTCCGTTAATTCACTTAATTGATATATTTTAATTATATTAAATATTAAAATTTAACTAAATAAATCAAATGCTGTTTCTTCAACACGGTTTTGCAATATAAAAAACTTCTTATGACTTACAATAGACCATTATTTTTATCATGTTCTGTCAACTCCTTTTTCTTTAACTCCAAAAGGGTATGACTTCTATAGAATCCCCTTGGGAGTTTGTTTTTAACTCTCTTTCTTTACAGTGTATAGTAACAATTCCCTTAGCAACCGTTACTGTGGTAAAGTTTCCCTTAGCAACCGATGCTATGGTAAAATTTACCTTAGCAACCGTTGCTATGATAACAATTTCTTTAACAACCGTTGCTATGGTAATATTCCCCTTAGCAACCGTTGCTATGGTAAAAATTCCCTTTAGCAACCGTTGCTATGGTGAAATTTCCCTTAGCAACCGTCGCTATAGTAACAATTTCCACAACAGTCGTTGTCATGGTGACCATTCGCTTAGCAACTGTTGTCATAACAACCATTCTTATAGCATCTTCATTATTTATGCTTATTTGCATAAACATGACATATGGGGATATCTCAGCTTCTAGTCAATATTTGCTAATGTTCTAAAGTGATGTTTTAAAGTTTGGTCATTAGGAAATGCGTTGCCAAGTTTCAACTTGATCGGCCAAATACTTTTCAAGTGATGCCCGAAAAAAATTTTGCGCGGACAGACAGACATACAGACAGACAGATAGACATAATTTTTTTTCTGCATTTTTGGAATCCTTGTGACTAAAAACGAATAATTATAACAAAAATTTTAAGTTTGGTGCAATGTACTGACAAAACTCTGATTTTATTTATATAGACTGTTTTAAGTTAATATGTACCAAATCCTAAAATGAAATTTTTGCGTCCAAATCGATGCACCCCGTAGGGAAAATCGTCGCATGTTACGCTCATATTAAACCTAGTAATACCTTTTTTTTAATTTTAATCTTCCTATATATATAAAAATATCAAATGGTGAACTCAGATCAGCACCGGATGTGATAGTGGTTCAAACTCTTACATTTAGATTACCAAGCGCAATTAAATATATACAGTAAAAATAATGTGTATGTAATAAAATCATTAAAATGAAGTATGGCATATGACTGTGCATAATATATTATGATATTTTAACAAATAATCATTATTTCTTCATTTTATAAACATTATAGACTTTCTCAGCCAACGGATGTGATAGCGGTTCAAATTCTTGGATTGCAAGAACACATATAGAAAGAAAATATTATATTTTATGTAATCGAAAATATAAAATTTGACAAAGTTTTAACTATGTATGTATGTTTAAATAAATAAATAAATAAATAAATAAATATATAATTAATAATAAAATAATGTAAAACTTTACGTTTAAATTCATGTTCAAAAGCTTTACCTGAGATGTGGCAATTATATATATATGGGTGATTCTCCTGAAAGAGACGACTTCAAGTGTCTTAAACAGCAATTTGAGTATTAACATTAATTTTTTATTGATATTTTTTTGCATTTGAATTTTTAACAAATTTATTCTTAATCATCGAAAAATGTATCTTTACATGTTTTAATAAAATAATGTAACGTAATCTCCCAACTCTTACTGTCTCTCTCTAAATTAGAGAGAGAGAGAGAGAAAGAACGCTACAAAAATGGTTGCTGGGACGACGTTGTCAGCACCGACACTGGGGTCCTATTCTCGAGATCGTTCGAATCACGTTCGAATACGAGGACTTTCGAATGGCAAGTTTCGTGCTCGAAGCGGTTGTCCAATTCTTGAACGC
>WNHD01004931.1:0-10705 GCA_011057455.1 Ganaspis sp. Gsp50 | reverse complement strand
TTTTCAAGTAATTTATACTATAAAGCGATTTATCAACAAAAAATAAATGGTTTCATTTCTATTGACTGTAATGTATATTTCTAGATTTTTAATACATCTATCATATAAATTTAATATAGGCACTAGTTTTCAAGTAATTTTAAACATTTTATGCACATACAAGTTACTGAAACAACTTTTGGCTGAAATTTCTATTTTTGAAAGACAATTTCTACATTCAGGGAAAATAAAATAAAATAAAATTGGGAGTATTTATAAAAGTTGTGAGATAATTAGGTGTGTTTTGTTAAACATTTGAAAATTTGCTAGACAAACAGACTGGCTGAAGAAGCCGTACACCGCGATTCCGACGGGAATTGAAGCTTCTAATTGGCCGACGACTAGGTCGCCAGACAACCAGAAATGCAAATGTTCCTCTTGGAAATGTAACAGTGGTAGTGTCGCGAACACGAGATTGTCACCCCCATTCGTCGTCCATTCTTCTGGATTACAATCCTCGCAACCTTTGCAGACTGACAACTTCCCTACCTTTAACCAAGCTTCCACTTCTGATTAACTTGCAACTTTTCCACTTAAGATATGTCCTTTTTTGTCATTCTTATTTTATGTATTTTTTATACATTTATTTTATTTTTTATACTTTTATTCTTACTCTTTATTCATTTCTACATGTACACCTTGTCAAATTTATCCGTTTTTAAAATAAATTTACCTTTGACAACAAACGAGGGCTTGTTAAAAAATAAAACTTGATGCTTTTCATTGAATTTTTCATCATTGTCATTTTACTGGAAAATTTTTAAGAAATTGCTTTTATGTTTGCAGATCTTTGAATTCAACTCCGGACAGTTTTAATGTAGATTTAAATGTTGTAATATAAAAGAGACTTGACTAAATCCTCTTTTCGTTAACGTAGATGTTCCCAATATACGGCGAAAGAAAATAACAATCTGCGGGTTCCAGCATGGAAAGTCAACAGATTCGAGTTGAAGAATTCAAATTGTCGATGCAACTCGTGCTCCAAATCGAGACAAGGCCAATCTGCCTCAATAAATAACAAAAATGTCGCAATCCCAGTCGGAACCAAGCAGGATATTCAAGTTGAAATTATAAGTACCATTCCTAATATTATGATTGACTCTGTTCAAGGAAAACCGCAAAAAGATGCAAGTCCTGAGGAAAAAGAATTCAAGGAAAAAGACGCAGAAGCTAAAGAGCAAATTGAAGAAACAAAATCCTCGTCGTCTCGAAATAAAAGTCCAAGCAAGTTAAGCGAAACAAAATCCGTGCTCGTGAAAGACTCAAGTATTCAAACTGACTCTGAATCGACAAATTGCTGCGATAGTTTGGAGGAAAGAATTTTTCAGATGTTTCGTAGTCTTGAAGATCAATCTCAAGTTCGTCAAGACACTTTAGTGGATTCCAAGACTCTTCCCGAGGGAAATGCTATTTCGAAGCCTCGAATTATCGATACTGATGTATATAATCGCACTTTTCCAAATTTCGAGTCCAGAGGCGTTCTAAGTGAGGACACTTCTAGAAATGTAATTGTAGATAGAACTACTTCTGGTTATAGTTCCGATTCTCAGAAAACTGAGCTTTCTGCTCCAAAATTTGCGCAACAATTGAAGGAAAGAAAAAACTGCGTTTGCTGCGGCTCAGACAGCACCTTCGAATCAAGCGAAAATTCTAAAACTTTAACAGATGCTCGAAAGCTAAACGATAATAAAGAAAAGGAGAAAAGAAAAAAGAGGGAAAGTTTGTCAAATGAGGGTTCTGAAGATCTTGACAATCTTGATATAACAAAACTCGAATTTACTCAATTTTTACTAAAGATCGGAGAGAATACTCGAAATTTGGAAAGACAATTGGCCCTTATGAACGAAACAATGAAAAAGAATAGAAAGAGTTTGTTAGAAAGTGAAACAAACGGTAACATTATTTTCAATCAATTTATTATTTAAACTCTCATTTTTAATAATGGGTCATTCCGAAAATAATCGTCTAGACCCGCTCGATAATTTTAAATTTGCCTGAAATTAACATACATTGTCCTTGTAATTCAATTATTATTCAACATTTTATAGGGTAAAATATCTTTGATTTCTAAAGAAAAACGGTTTTAAAGAATTTTTGTAGGTTAAAAAGTGACACTTGCAGCACATTAAAAAAATCTATTAAAATCCTAATTCTCATTAAAAATTTTAGGAGATTTTAAAATTAAAATAACTTTGGAATTTAAAATTTATATTTATTTAATTATTTGAAAAATTGAAAAAATTAAATTCAAAATTTATGTTTAACCATAAAAACTTTTGATTAAGATCTTATTTAAAGTATTAAAATAAATTAAATACAATAGATAAAAAAGTCAAAATTTCAATGTATTTAAATTAAATTTTTCGCACGCTAAAATTTAGAAATTAGGGAAAATGTATATTTTTAAGTAGATAAATAAATAATTTGTCAAATACAACCCTAATTTTTTAAAAATTACTTGCCTAAATATATACAAAAAATAATATATATAAAAATAATATATATAAAAATATATATATAAAAAAGAGACTTGAAATTCTCGGAAATCAATAAACTGGTAATTTTCTTCTTTGAATATCTTTGGAGGAAAAGATAAAGATAAACATTTTTTTTAGTTTTAACTCAGAATAAATTAAAAAAATTATTTAAAAAACAATTTTTATGGGACCTCGTTTTGTTTTTAAATAAAATGACTTTAAGAAATATACAAATGTAACATGTATTAATATTCAAATTTTGTTTTGATTTATTTCGAGTGAAGTTAGTCATTTTGGGTTTTTCACTCTTTTTTAAAATTTTATTTAAAAAGCCGACTAACTTTAAACGATATATCAAAACAAAATTTGAACACTAATATATGTTACATTTGTATATTTTTTAAAGTTATTTTATTTAAAAACAAGAAGAGGTCCCATAAAATTGTTTTTTAAGTCATTTTTCTGATTTATTCTGGGGTAAACTCAACAAGAATTTAAATTTTATCTTTTTCTCCAAAGAAGATATTCAAAGAAGAAAATGATCATTTTAGTGATTTTCCAGAATTTCAAGGCGCTCTTTTATAATTTATAATTTTTGAAAGATTTGGGTTGTAATTGACAAATTATTTATTTATCTACTTAAAAATATGCATTTTACCTAATTTTTAAATTTTTGCGCGGGGAAAATTTCATTTAGAAAAATTAAAATTTTGACGTTTTTTATCGTTTATATTTAATTTATTTTAAAACTTTATATGATTTTAATCAAAAGTTTTTATGCTTAAACATAAATTTAGTTATACAAGATTATTTTTATTTTAAAATCTCCTTAAATTTTTAATGAAAATTAGGCTTTTAATAGATTTTTTTGAATCTTTTTTTTTTTTAAGACTTTCTTTAAATAACAACGATATTTTACCCTATAAAATCTTGAATAATAATTCAATTACATACAAGAACAATATATGTTAATTTCAGGCAAATTTAAAATTATCGAGCGGGTCTAGATGATTATTTTCGTAATGTTCCCAATTTTATCAAAGTTAATGATGCGGAAATTTTCTTTTATGTAATTCAAGGTTACTTCAGGGTGGCTAGGAAAATTATCCGAGAAATTTTTACATAACCGTCTCTTATCTAAAAATTCTGTAAAAAGTTTACTTAAAATCGTATTTATTGGCAATACACGAATAAAATTATTATGAACATTTTAAGCGTAAATTTGTCAAATAATTGCCAACCTAGAGCATTTAGATTCATAAAAAGTTTGCCAGCCTCAACTTATAATATACGAAATTCAAAGAAATAATTATAAAAATGTTTATGTAAAAATGTAATTTCAGCCTGGAGTCCTGAAAAAGCATTGCCTGTGGGAACGTCAACTCCAAAATCACAAAGAAATAGTGAACAAACGTGGTTTTCACTTTCAACTTACACTGGATCAGAGATTCCAAATTTCAGTCTATCGGAAGAAAAAAGCTTACGAGAGGACGAACTAAACAATGAAATTCAAATAGAAGTACAAGAATTTAACGGGAAAAGTCAACAAAATGGAGAAGTATCTCCAACCAAGAACCTTTTAGCACCAAAAGTTTTGCCAACTACATTATCAACTCAAGTAGTACAAAATGAAAAGACAAATACAACTTTACAAAAGAATTCTCTGGATCAAGTTGAAACTTCAGACCACAAAGAAAATCAATCAAACAAGGCTATTCTGAATTATTCCGAGGTTGTGAAGAAAAATAAGAGCAATAATGAGAAAAATAGAGAAGATTTTGATGCCGGTCAAAGCAGCAACCAACCACCCGATTTTTCTGCATCAGACAGCACTCTTTATAAACAGCTCCCCTAGTCGAAAAATTTTAAAATAAACTACAAAATGTATTTTAAAAATATCAAAGTATCTTATTGTAAAAAAGTAAAATGATTTTTAAGAAAAATTCAAAGAATACAAAGAGAAACATATCTTGACACTGTACATAATTTTTTAAAATTTTGGAGAAATTTTCCACTTTTAATTAAGATGAACTAAAGAAGCTAACTGATCAACGATATTTTCTAGTAATCTTACAATTTTTCTTATTTTAGTAATATTTTGCACATAAATATTAAAATTTAATTGATTTCATGACCATTATTACTTTGCAAAAAATAATAATTGTCAATATTAGATACCAACTCGATAAATAAAGACTATTTCAAATTTGATAAATTAAAGCTTATTAGCTTGAGTAAATTAGAAACCTGATTCTTTAATTTTATTTGTATTTGCAGTGAAATTTTTCCAAGTACAAAAACGAAGTGAATAAAAAATATCTTTTGAAACAGAAAACCACTTATAGGGATTTGGCATTAAATAAGCCATTCAACTGTGATAAAAGTAAAATATAAATGAAAATTTTAATTGTAATTGTATAATCGTTATATTTAAATTTTTCTTCGTAATGCACATTTCTAGATGACAAGTCTGGTAAATGGTGACAATACGTCAATGATCTTACTTAGATGATCATTCAATTGCAGTATTCTAACATTCACTCCTGTAATTCTCTCATTTAACTTCGAGGATAGTAAAAAAATCAGACACACTTACAGCTTTGTTCCGTCGTTTACAATAATAATTTCGTTTAATTTAATTAATCACGCGACTTATGTCCACTCGTACTCTAATTAACTGAAAGTTAATTTCGAATTTTGTACAATAATGAAAAATAAAAGAATCACCTATAAAAAATGTATCGCAAGTTTTTTCAGGTAAAATGAGACCTTTAAAAATACAAAAATTAATAATTTTCTTTTTAAAATAGAACATATTTTTTTTTATTTAATTCTTTGTCAATATCTAACAACAAATCTTAGGTAACCAAACATAATAATAGAAAACTGGAACAAATTTTAATTCGAATGAAACAAACCAAGATCAATGTTTGCACTTTTTGATTCTTCTGTTTAATTGAATTAATTATTAAAAGCTCAGCCTTTTGTGCTCGGAAATGTTATTATATTATTGTATTTAAAAGAGAAAAATTATAAATATTTTATATACAACCCAGAAATTACTAGAACAAAGAATTGGAACAGAAGATTTAATAAGAAATAAAATACTTATTTCAAACCAATACATTGACAATCGAATGTTTGTATAGTAATAATTGAATACGTATTTTAGATGTCATTGAACAAAAAAATGCATAACATTTTCTCGTAAAATAGTAATCTTTCAAGAGTAATTACACAAAACCAATACTCAGTATACAACAATGTTGATAAATAAAAAAAAAAGCAATTTATTGATATGTCAAATGTCAAAAACTAAAAAAGAAATTCAGCAGATACACTAATCTTCGTTTGTCTCATATAAATTTAAAAACTTTTCCCCCTTTTTTTTCAATTTTATAGGGCATATTTAGCAATAAAAAATCGTTTCCGATGCATTTTTCACTTGCTTTATATCAAATCACTACTATAGTACAGAAAACAGCCAATAGGCATTCATTACAGACGCTCTCATACCTACATTTAGAATTTTACACAGTCAATGAATTACGTTATTTACAAGTATGTATATGAATATTCATCTCATAATGTCGGCTTGATTTTTATCCGCATAATATATTTATATAATTATTTATACATACGCGTATGTATAAAGTCGCATTTTTTCGTTAATAGTACACAATATAAAACTGCTGTAACAGCAAAACGTAGATTCTTCTTTTTACAACAAAAATATTTATACGCGTACAAAAATCAAGATTAGAAGAAACATAGAGTGAGCTACTCGCAGCGCAAATAGGAGAAAATGCTCAACTCAAAGAAAAGCTTAATTCACAAGAAAAAAAAACAAAAAAATAAAAAATAAATCACCTCTAAAAAATCTCATTTACATAATGCACATGTCGATTTCTTTAAAAAAAGATTTCCTCTCTTTCTCATTTTCTTTTAAATTCACTTTTTCTTCATAAAAACTTCGAAAGACATGTTCTGAAATTGATGAGAAAAGAATTTGAAAACAAAGGTTTTCCAGTTTACAAACCAGAAGCTTTTAAATATTCAAGAATTTTGAAATACTTGATTAAATTAAATATTTAAAAGCTTTTACTCAAAATCCAATTTGTAAAAAATGTATAAAAAATAAACATTAATTGCCTGTTTTCAACTTGAGAGCAATCTTAGCAAATTGGAGTTTCTCGACGCGAAAAAAACTGAAACAGTGGAATCGCATCGAACGCAAGAATCAGACGCAGGTGATAGCCATATGATTGCAATGTGCAATTATACAAGCATAATAATAATAATAATAATAATATTAATATATAATATAATATAATAATAATAATAATAATAATTACAGACTCTTAACAAATACACTCAATAAAAAGTTTCTTAATAATCTAAATTTCCTGTGACTTGTGAAAAACGAAGAGTCAACGAGAAATTAAAAAGATAAGAAACAGTACTTAAGAAAATTATTAAGAATTACATAAGAAATGGGAAGAAGAAAAAACGAAACGTAGTCCATACAATAGTGTTAATGATTACAATTATCTATAACGTCCGTAAAGTATCTTCTTCGCCATAATTGATTTCTACACATTTACTAAAAACATTCGCTGCTCGTTTGAGAAAATAAATATTAACATTAAATCTGAATAGTTAATCTTGCCTCGCATTTTTATCACTGTTCCGCCTTTTCTTTTTACCTTTTACATTCGGGAACTCTATTCATATCTTTTTCCCACCTTTTCTCATTCTTTCTCAAAGTAGTTTTAATTTTTCTTTTATTTATTACTCTTCTTTTTAATTCTAAAGGTCGGCAAAAAATTTGCCCGATACGATAAGTTTGTAGGCCTCTTTTGTTTTCATTTTTTTTTAAAAGTACATATATCAACTAGATATACGGAACATCGAGAGTCCGATTGGTTGATTTCTGTTATTATTTTATATTATTATTATTTTTTTTTTTTTAATGGAAAGTTTATCACCCACTGGAAGTCGTGTTCCTTTCAGGTAGCACACTTTACACTAGAAGTTGTCCAATTGATCGCTGCTCATTTAGAAAAACTGAAGAGATCAGAGGCCTAATTCAAGAGGTCACCTGTGACTACTGTTACTCTGATCGTTCATGTCGTAAAGGACTTGTGCAATTGTACGAGATGATTCAACGTTGCTAAGCGCCACTCCCGCCAAATGTGGTTCATAAGCCCTCAAGTGTCTAAAACAATCAATATTTTTATGTTATTTCTCTTTAAATAATCATACTTGTCTTCGTATTTAAGCAAATTGTTCACGTTATTTTTTTTTTACAAAAATGAGGAAATACTTTTTAGACTAAATTCATTTTAAATAAGGCATCATGTTCGAGACATTACTCTCAACTTAACTATTTTGTAATTTATTTTGTAACTTATTTTAGTTTTGACTTCAATCACTTCAATGCACACAAAAAATAATCGAGATGTAATTTGACAAATTCACATAATGAACTTTTATGAGGATAATTTTAAATTTCTAATTCAAAATTCTAATTTCAAATTCTAAATTTGTTGAGAAGACAAAAATTACTGTATTATTGTGCTTTTATTTTATTATTTCCATCATTTCTCTTTGATTGTGATTCATTATTTAATTACTTTTTTATATGTATCACTTTATTGTCATATTTTTTTACTACTATTAATGTTCATTATTGTATTATTAGGTTCCCTGAAGAGGAAATCGTACAGATTTCGAAACGTTGGAGAAAATATAATTTAAAATAACCTTTCTCAGAATGTTTTTGTTTTTATTCAATCTTATTTATGCCAATTTTTACAAAGTTTCAAATTATGACATATAACATCAGTTATCATCAGTGTGCCAATTATTGGCAAATTTCGCGATTTTTAATCGTAAACTAGATTATATTAATATTTACGAAGGTAATGATTAATTCGGTTTCATCTTTCAACATTGTGTTGTTTAAATACAATTTATTTATATCGAGAAAACTCTCAATTGTATAAAAAAGTAATTATTTAAAATTGCTTCTGGATGTTATCAGAAAACTTCTGAAAGTCTTAAGTTTCAAGTTATGGTGACAGCTGTCAAAAATCTTAAGCCTTGTCGTGTAATTATAAAACTTGAACATGATTCTTTACGTTAATAAATCGTGCAAATAGTTTATTTACATAGAAATATGATAGTTTTTAAAATATTTCAAATTATGTTCTTCAAATATAATAAATCCGCTGGGATCCCTTTCTATTTGAAATAAATAAATAACTGATGTACTGATAAGCTTCTTATTTGGGAAATCGGCTAATAGAAAAATACTACACATTGCTTCCGAACATTGGAACATGTTGCATAAATGGTCTTAGTAATCAACAATTAATTAAAACATGAATCATTTTTTATATAAATGTTAATTTGCTTTAATAAATTTGTTCAATTTGTTAAATTAAATGAAAAATGAAAGAAATGAAAAAATTTGGTTATTAAACCATTTTTAAAAAAATCTATGTTTATTTTCATTGTTTTAAGTAATTTCTATATGTGTACGTCCGCATGAAAAGGGCCTACTATCAGTTTTAAGAAGATATTTGCAATTTTATAAAAAAAATTTCAAATTTCCGAATTTTTTTTTATTGATAAAAAACAAAATATAGAATATGCTCTTTCGAATTATATGTTTATCATAACTTTGTCGTAACTAAAAACACGTTAAAATCTTATTCATAATTTTTCATTAACACGGGAGCTAATAGTAAACTTGAACTTTAAACTCGTTCTTTGCAAAATTAGGTTTTCGATACTTCCAACTTTAAACCCTTTCAACTTTGCGAATTTCTTATCTAGAGGGGTCTATGAAGTCTCAAAATGTTCGAATCAAAAATATTATTTTTTACCGATAACTCGTGCATTCGTGTTTTTCGCACTTTAAATAAGCTATAATATTTATAATAGTATTATATTTATTAACAAATATTCTAATTATATTACACTGAGAAAAAAGTCTGATTAAATTAACTAGAATAATAGTTAAGTCAACCAGAATTTTTGGTTAAGTTAACTAGAATATTAGTTAAGTTAACCAGAATTCTAGTTAATTTAACCAGAAAAAATAGTAAGGGCATATTTAACATTCCTTTCTGGTTAAGTTAACCACACATTTTTTTCAGTGTATAAAATGTCCACTCTTTTAGATAAATTATCTTTTTAATAATATTTCCAAGGTGTTGTCTAATTTTTAAGCATTTAAAATCAAAAATATCTCCTAATGTGCCGATAATTGGGTCATTTACCTTACTTGTATTTTCTAACGGCAACATTCACAACTCATGTCATGTATACTTTTTGCAACTCAAGCCTATTGAATTGCATTTAAATATCAAAAAGTAACTTGAAATAGTATCAATCAACTCTTTTCGTACCAGAATAATTTATTTTTATACATTTTGTTTTGTACTATATTCCACAAAGCAAATAATAATCTGAAGAATTTTTAAAAATTAAAATTTACTTTGCTCTTTCTTGGTAAGATAACGGAACCAGTAGTCGATCAACATCTTCAAATATAAAAGTTAGATTTTTTATAAAATTCAATAAATTGCAAACGAATAATTCATTTTTAATTTTATTTTTTTATTTATGCAGTACAAGTTCCATATTCAGAAATGTATAACTGTAAAAGTCGATTTGCTTTGTTATTTACTTCAAAATTTTAATTAAAAATTGAGTTATTGTTTAAGGTTAGGGGACCAATACTGTAGAACCATTAAGTGAATTAAATAAATGAACAGAAATATTGTAGTATTATTGTATTTTATGTTTTACAAAGAAAATGATTAAAAAAGTTAATAAAATAAAAAATTCATTACTTTTAGCAAATTGTATCTGACTGATCGACTATTGGTACCCGATCGAGTATAGGTTCCATTACATTATAGAATAAAAAGTTATTTACGAGTTGGATAATTTTTGCTACTTCAGGAATTGGTTTCAACGGAAAACATTTTAAAAAGAATAATCCACGTAAATTCATATATGTATACTGTCGTTTTCATTAAATTCTCCGCATTGTGTTTACATTAATATTTCATGCGCAGGGATCACAGTCGTTTTTTCGTTCAATTTTAGGTGTAAAAGGGGATTTTTCAATTTAAAAAAGGGGATTTTCTTCCATAAAAAGGGGATTTTGGAAA
>WNHD01004930.1:0-10706 GCA_011057455.1 Ganaspis sp. Gsp50 | reverse complement strand
TATCATCTCATATTTATATAGTAAAAATGAAAAATAAATATCCACTTCAGTAGGATATTACTCCAAACGTAACATCCACAAGTAAGTTTGTAAAGGTTTCTCCGATTAGGAAGTGAGCAGGGGTAAGAGCTTGTAAATCATTTGGATCGTTGGATATAGGAGTGATGGGACGAGAATTCAGGATTGCTTCTATCTCAGTCGCATAAGTTAACAATTCTTCGTATGTAAACAAGCAGTCTCCTACCGTTTTCTTAAAATGTGTCTTAAATAATTTTACAGCCGCTTTCCCAAGCCCCCCAAAGTGCGGTGATTTAGGTGGAGAAAAGTGCCATTGACAATTTTTACTTGATAAGAAATTCGAAAATTTTTCAACATTTTCTGGCGCATGAATGAATTTATTTAATTCGTCCAATTCGTTTTTAGCCCCCACAAAGTTGGTGGCGTTATTTGAATAAATGTTTGCAGAGCAGTCCCGTCTTGATAGAGATCGACGCAAGCCCCTGATGAACGATTCAGTGGTGAGATCCGTTATTAATTCAATGTGCACGGCTTTGGTTACAAAGCAAACAAAGACGCACGCATATGATTTTACTTTACCACGATTTCGATATTTTTTCTCTTTAATGAAAAATGGACCACAATAATCAAGTCCCACATTTAAAAAGGATCGTGCTGGTACCACTCTGTCTCGCGGGAGATCGCCCATGAAATATTTTTTATCATTTGGTTTACTGCGAAAACAAGTTACGCAATTTCGAGTAATCATTTTAGTCACTTGTTGACCGTTAATAGACCAATATTTAGATCTAACAGAATTTAAAGTCGCTTGAGCTCCTGCGTGCAGATTCGTTACGTGTTGATCGCGAATAATTAAAACTGTCACCTGATGATTCTTGGGTAAAATTATCGGATGTTTTCCTGAATACATTAATTGAGAATTTGCTAATCTCCTTCCTACTCGAATTAACCCATTAGCATCCAAGAAAGGATCAAGAGACCGAAGAGCGCTGTTATTAGAAATTTCTGCCTTTTTATTCAATTTCTTTAAATCGTCTGTAAACCCTTCGCTTTGAGTCATTTTTAAAAACATTCGTAATGCATTATTTAATTCCCCAGTGCTTAAATTGCTACTGAGACGAGATTTATCCTTTGAAATATTGTTGACGAACCTTAAAATGTAAGCCATAACTCGCTTAAGCTTATGAATTGACGAGAATCTAGCCAACAATTGATTTCGATTATTTGTTGCTATTAAAACTGGAATTGGTCTAAGTTCTAACAAAGGTACAAGTTCGATTAGGGTATTAGGCCATTCTGAATGGTGTTGCATTTGCCATCTGGGGCCTGTTTTCCAAAGACAGTTTTTAAGAAACTCGGCAGGTAGCTGATCGCGCGACAGGATGTCAGCCGCATTGTCTTCGGAAGGCACGTGCCTCCAAAGCATTGTATTAGTCGTGTTTCTTATTTCGGAAACTCGGTTGGCCACAAATGTTTTCAGTAAATTTGGTTGTGTATTAATCCATTGCATTGTGATTGTGGAAACAGTCCACTAAAATATTTTATCAATTGGTTTAGAAATCGCATTTAGAGAAGATTTAATGAGACGAGAAAGCAATATCGCTGCACACCACTCTAATTTCGGTAAAGAAATTATTTTTAGAGGAGCAACCCGATTTCTTGCACATAAAAGATTTGTCAGAATTTCACCGTTTGAATTTGTGGATCTTACATAGATGCATGCACCGTACGCCTTTTCGATCGCGTCACAGAATCCATGAATTTCTGTGTAAATTGCGTTTTTTATTATGACTTTGCGATCAAACTTGACTTTATTTAATTCTGGTAATTGTTGTTTAATATTCTGCCAGGCTGTATATATATTTTGGGGCACCGATTCGTCCCAATCAACATTGCTTTGCCACAATTGTTGCATTATGATTTTTGCAGCTACTATTACCGGGCCTAATAGTCCTGTCGGATCATATAAACGCGCGATTTTTGAAAGCACGTTACGTTTTGTGAATTTAGATTCGAATTTGTCTGTGAATTTATACGTAAATTCATCTGCCTGTGTATTCTATTGAATGCCTAATGCCTTTGTTTCTAAATCTTTATTAATTAATAAATCGATATTTTCGCAATTTTCGGTTAATGATTTTACGACTTTCGAATCGTTTGATACCCATTTTCTTAATTGGAAACCGGCTGAATTAGTAATTTGTATTAATTCATCACGAAGTTCGATAGCTGCCTGTAAGTTATCAGCTCCGGTCATAATGTCGTCCACATAACAATCTTGTTTTAAAACTTTACTAGCTAATAGAAATCGAGACCTTTCATCATCTGCTAATTGATTAAGCACGCGTGTAGCTAAATGAGGAGCTGCTGATGTGCCGAATAAAACGACCGGAATCATAAATGATTTCAAAGGTTTCTCTTCGTTTTCTCGTCAAAGAGTAAGTTGATATTTCGCGTCTTCTTCCTTCAAATTGATTTGCTTGTACATTTTTTCAATATCTGCTAACAAAACCGTCTGATGTGTGCGGAATCCAAGAGTGATGTTAAAACTGTTATTTTGTACTACAGGGCCAACCTTCAAACAATCATTTAATGAAATACCCTAACTCGTTTTTGCGGATGTGTTATACACAATTCTTACTTTAGTAGAGGAGCTAGAGTCTTTTATTACAGGATGATGCGGTAAAAAACAATGTCCTCCCTTAATTTCATTTTCCGATCATTCATTCATATGTCCTGATTGAATCGCTTCTCGCATATTTTTTACGTATTCTGCTTTTAAATCTGGATTTTTTGATAATTTATATTCTAATGATAAAAATCGCTTTTCTGCTAATTCTCGAGATTTACCTAGTTTATTTATTTTGTCATTGAACGGTAAAGAAACAACATATCTTCCCGTTATTAGATCGCGTTTTGTAGTTGCTTTGAAAAACTCTTCGACTTCAAATTGTTCTTGAGATAAGAATGCTTCGTGTTGCAATTCTGCAATTTCCCAAAATTTGCTTATACTTTTCTGCAACGAATTTAATGTGAGCATAGCTTTAGTAGAATTTTGAATTTTGTTTGTTCCTATCTTTCCTGAAATGATCCAACCTAATTTTGTTTTATGAAGCATTGCTTTATGACCCGGATCATCGATTTGACCTACGCAAAGTAAATCATAAAATAGTTCAACTCCAAGCAAAGCATCGATTTGATTCGGTTTATGAAATTCGGGATCCGCGAGTTGAATATTCTGCGGAATATTTAATAAACGTTTATCAATAGAATGATCTGGTAATTGATTGCAAATTTGTGGTATAATTAAAAATTGAATGGTTTCTTGATATTTATTACATCTCGATGAAACTTCTGTTTCAATTGATTGTTTAATTCGCGTTGCCAGTTGATTTAATCCTTCAACAAGAAGATTGATTTTTCTGAACGGCAAATTTAATAATTTTGCAAAGCTTTCGGTCATAAAATTGGATTGTGACCCATTATCTAAGAGTACTCTTGCCCGTTTGAAACTACCATTTTTCGCTTTTATATTAACTAACGCGGTTGATAACAGGATTTGTGTTGGAATTACCGCGTTTAATGGTTTGGTAGTTAACAAAGCCTGTTTAGGGCTTTTTGTTTCATTATTATTTTTAGTTTGATTAAACTTATTTTCTGCTCGATTTGAATTATTTTCTTTATTTTCATAATGTAGCAACGAATTGTGTTTTTTCCCACATTTCTGACAACTTGACCATCTACAATCTGAGTTTTGATGACCACCGTTAATACAATTAAAACATAATTTAGCTTCTTTTATTTTTTCTGCTCGTTCCTTAACCCCGAGTTTTAGAAATGTTTCACAACTATATATTTTGTGCGGTCCCTGACAAATTATACACGAGATTGCGTTTCCCTTTGCAAGAATATCTTGCACTTTGCTTATTTCGAGATAATAAAGAGTTTCAAACGTTTCGAAATCATCTGACTCTTTTCTTGTCAATTCATCTATTTTCGATTGAATTGACTCAAATTGATCTAAAAATCCTTCAACTCTTTGAAGGCGTAAACGAATTTCGGTATATTTCCTTCCATTCTCTGGATTAGAAACATACGTTATAAATTTTGTAAATTTTGACTTTAGCACTGTTCTCTCCCTTTTTAAAATTTCTACTACTGCCAATGTTTCTGCTGAGAACGGTAAAGGAGGTGTCGGTGGTGGCACCATGATAAAATTGTACTTGTTTAAATATTAAAATTATCACTTAAGCGAGTGATTAGCGGACACAAGGACTTAGAATGAGACTTCACAAACTTACCTTTCTCGTACTGTCCGTCTTCCTCTGGATAACCAATCTGCATGAAGGTGACACGACGTTCCAATGCCTCTTCTTGTGAATTTGATTAAACAGCTGATTTGCTCGTATTTAGCAGTAGTCCTTAATGCCTGCTGCAACTGATTTGTTCCCTCACTCACTCTCTATATTGTTGTTAGTCTTTAAATTTTGATTTGTATTATATCCGTTGATTTCACTGTGATTTGTTTGAATTGTATTTAATCCGATTTAATGAATTTTGACTTCACTGTACTCTGTCACTGATAATAAGATAATTTGTTCGTATAAAGTTTGTAAATTTGTATTGATGCCCAGGTTCTTGACAACACGAGCACCGTTTTCACTTGTGATTCAGTTGATTAATCTAGGATTAATCGTTTTCTCGGATTTGTATCCGGCTCGAAGGACCATGTTTCTTTGGCATCACACAGCTTAAAATTTATATATTTTGATGATGATGCACGTACGTTAAATTAATAAGATACGCAGAATAAATGGGAGGATATTAATAGGACAGAGGAGATACATTTTAAATACTTGTTTATTCTCCAAAGGTACAAAGTGAAGTGAAGTAGGTAGATAACCAGGTAGTTTAGGGTACCAGGTTTTACAGATAAAGTTAGGTCTATCCCTAGACGTTTTGCAATTAGAAATTTTTGTTACTCAGGAAGTTATAAACTCATTTAGTTATTGCCGACGTGATTTTTCAAACTTTTCAAAGATTAAATCATAAACTCTCAAATGAAATTTATAAGGTAGTTTTTCCTTTCAGCATTTCTTAAATCTTATTTTTTAATGATTTCAAATATCTTATTTACTGAATTTTAATTATCTTATTCTTAAATGTCGATTCTTAACACTTAACAAGTTTTTAATCTTAATTTTTACCGACCAACAGCAATCTCGCGTTTTATACGATTACCTGTTTTTCGGAACCAATCTGCATTAGCTTTTTTATCTGACTTTCGGTTGACCCTGGGTAGACTTTCAGCAATTCATCTAAAACAGTAAAATTTAAAAATTTTAAAGAAGATTATAGACTCCGTTATCAAAATATACACACTTCCCCTCCTAATTTCTCCAACGGTTCTTCACCCTTCTACCTTCTACCATAATCGCGTTTTTCATTCACCCTTTTCAATAGATTCGAAAGCCTTGATATAACAAGATTTATAATTTAGAATTTTTAAGGACGTTAAAGATGTATTAATATTAAAGGTTTTCTTTTGCATTTTCTACACAGCACCAAAACTTCCCTGAATATTGCGAATGTTCCATTGAGTTTCAAAATTCTCCTAAATATTTAGGAAAGTTCCAGATTTTCCTGAACATTTGCAATATTCAGGAAAGTTCTGGTGTTGAATGGGTTTATATTTTTATACATATTAATATCATTAATATGAATATGTTTTTCAATTTACTATTTTTAAAAAAGTTTTGTTTTAATTGTAAAAATAAAACTATATTTTTGAGTTCATTTAAGAAACTGTAATTTTCAAAATATAGATCGATTGAACTATTTTCCTTTACTAAAATATATGTAGTTCTCTAAATTAGCAACATTGCAATCAGGGCTACCGGGGCTGGGTGAATCAGTGAATAGTCGCTGATTCTAATTTAGACAGTAGAAAACCGCAGTCTAATTGTATCTTAATATTCATTTGGAGTAAGAAAATTTTAGTGTTTTTCGCATGAACATTTTGCATTTTGCATTTCAATCATCTCTGCATGCAACTTTTTTCAAAACCTTATAATTTTCAAATAATAGTAACTATTACTTATATTTGTAGTAAATAGGAAGATAGAATAATAATAAAAATGTTGTGTGTGAAACAGAACTTCTTCTATAAGAAAGTAAAATTCAAGTGTATGGGTCCAAAACGGGATTTCTGACTTAAGGTAAAGTTTTTATTGAGATATTTGAATGTAGAGCATCAAAAAATGCGAGAAACAACTAACCTTTCTTAAGAAACCAAACAAGGAAAAATTTCAAATGCTTTCTTTATCAATCTAGTATCATTTTCATTGAAAGTATGTTCATTATTATAAACATTTTGCTTCCTCATAGGGAAAACATTTTAAATGTAAAAACAGGGATAATGACATGTTTACCATAAATTTTAAAATTATATAAATCAATTCGTCTTTTAAAATAGCAAAAAATCTAAAACAATTGTCATTAAAAAATAATAATTTTAAAAGTTATATCATAAAATAGTGTTTTGAATATAACAAATAATAAAATGGTGACCTTTTCTACATAAAATATTGGTCATATACATACTGTATATAGACCAATCGACTCGTTTTTTATGCAGAAAATTTTTCTTTAAAAAAATGTCGTTAAAAAATTATATTTTTAAAAGTTCTTAAAAAAATACTTTCAATTGCCAAATATCATAAAAAATTGGCATTTACTCCTTCAATTCTTGGTAAAATAGAAACTTTTTTTTGCCAATTAATTCGGTTGAAAAAAATTAAATTTTTCAGTCATAAATCTAAATTCTTTTTAGAGAAAAAATTTTGTGGAAAAACCGTATTTTTAAATATAAAAAGAGCTCAACAAATTTTGATTGAGTATTTCTTAATATACCTGTGTCCATTTTTAAATTTTTATGATTACAATAAGGCTACCAAATTTTATTAAAATCGATTTAGTAGGGATTCTGCATATTTAACATTGTAGCTATTAAATATTGTGTTAAATTATAATTCTTAGAACATTTTTTGCAAAATTAAGATTTCTAAAAATCACTATTGCGAAAATTCAACATTTTCTTCAATCTTTCAACACAAATACAGAAATCCAATGAAATTGAATTTATAACAAAGTTATATTTATCTAAATAAAATTATTATGCTAAATTACACCGGCACACAAAAAAAAATCTCGAGTGAGGCACCCCTCACTAGTCAATTCTTACGTATTTTGCGTCGCTGAATCCAAATCCGAGGTTGGAATTTAAAAGTTGTTGCGCATTTTCTTCTTAATCTCCAAAAACATACTTTTTTCGTAAATTTTGTGTTCTAAGGAGAAAATGTTAGTTAGTTTCAAATCCTTTGTAGAGCATTTCGATACAGAAGTTTAAAATACATAGCAATTGATTACATTCCAAAATTCCAAAATGTCGAATCCAATATGGCGGCCAAAAAATGGCGGAATTTTTTCAAATCCATCCGATTCGCTTGAAACTTGGTACCTGGGGGTTTTTGGGTTCGTTGATTACGAATTTGGCGTTAGTTTTCCAAAATTCAAAATAGCGGATCCAATAAGGCGAACTAAATTTTTAAAAATTGCTCGGATTTTATTAAAACTTGACACTTGGAGCTTTTTGGGGTCGCCGATTACGAATTTAAAATCGGATTCAGTTTCAGTGTTCATCTTTTTCTTTATTTGTTTTAGCGACTAGAACACCTCCCCGTGGTGAAGGCGAATAACGAATTCTCGTCTAAGTTTCTAGGTTAAAATTATGCCTTCATGGCAAAAATGGGTAAGAAGAAGTTTACGATGCAGAGGAGGGATGCCTCAGTATCGGCGGCCGGTCAGGTTGGGAAAGCGGGACCGCGGGCGTCGTCATCCGGTGACCGTAATAATTTGCATGATTGTGTATATAATGCAAATAATTTTTGCTTTGTTTGTAGTAAATTCGAAGTTGCAAAAAATCGGAAACTAATTAATGATAAAATCAGAAAAGCATATCAAAAATGTTATAATAGAGAGATACTAGATGAAAATAGACGCTGGGTTCCCAATGTCGTTTGCAGCAATTGTTATACAGCACTGAATACATGGGATGAAAGTAAAAAGACTGAATTTAAAAATCCTACCGTCTGGATGGAGCCAAAAAACAGAAAATAATATTTTTTTTGCAACACGAATCTTAGAGGGATTAATGGTAAGAAAAAGGGAGAATTCGTTATCCTGAAAATGTTTCTGTAGTGTATCCAGAGGTTCAAAATGAAAAAGACAAAAATAACGTTATGGCAAATATGAGTATTAATGAAGATGTTTTAGATTCTGAAAATGTAATGGACATAGATACTAATTATAATGACCAAAGTAATGATGGGAACGATTGCCATGCAGATATTGAAAGTTGTAATAAGGATGATAGCAGCGAATGCAGTAACGAAAACAATGACATAAGTGATGATGATAGCTGTTATAAGAACAGTCCATATGTATTAAATGACAAAACTCCTAGAGTTTGGTCGCAAGAAAAACTGAATGACGTGATTAGAAATCTTGGATTGTCGAAAGATCGAGCTGAATACCTAGCATCAATGATGAAAGAAGATAATTTGGTATCAACTGATGATAAGTCATCCATATATCGTAAAAGAGAAAAAGAATTTGCTGAATTTTTCAAAGAAGATGCAGAAAATTTTATTGTATATTGCCATGACAGCCTCAAGGCTGTCCTGTTACACAATACAAGTTTGTTTGCACCAGTTCCAGTTGCTCATTCAGTAGTTTTAAAAGAAACTTATGGTAACATGGAGCTTGTTTTAGAAAAAATTAAATATAAAGATCATAATTGGAAAATCTGCGGAGACTTAAAAGTTTTATCAATGTTACTCGGACAACAAAGCGGATTTACTAAATTCCAGTGTTTTTTGTGTGAATGGGATAGCAGGGATAGAGAACACCATTACGCATGTAAAATATGGCCAAAGAGAACTGTTCTTGAACCCGGGAAAAAAAATATTGTAAATAAACCTTTAGTTGATGCGAAGAAAGTTTTGCTTCCACCTTTACATATCAAACTTGGATTGATGAAACAATATGTGAAAGCCTTGGATAAAAATGGCGCATGTTTCACGTATTTAAGAGAGAGGTTTCCAAAACTGTCCGAAGCTAAAGTAAAAGAAGGCGTGTTTGATGGTCCTCAGATACGCAAAATGTTACACAATGAAGAATTTGTAAAAACAATGATTCCTAAAGAAAAAGCAGCCTGGTTAAGTTTTAAAAATGTTTGCCTGGAATTTCTGGGCAATAAAAAAAGCGAAAATTACAGAGAAATGATTGCAGAAATGATAGACAATTTTCAAAAATTGGGTTGCTTGATGAGCTATAAAGTACATTTCTTGCATTCGCACATAGATGAATTTCCTGACAATCTTGGAGATTTCAGTGAGGAACAGGGTGAGAGATTTCACCAGGATATTAAAGATTTTGAAAAACGTTACCAAGGAATATGGAATAAAAATATGCTAGCGGATTACCGTTGGATGCTTAAACGAGATATACCAGAGGCCAGCGGTTCAAAAAAAAAATAAAAGAGCTCCTCTTCGAAGATCATTTGAAAACAAGAGGGTAAGGTACTCAAGGCACAAAAATTAAAAAAAATTTCTTCTTTACTTCTTTTTATTAGGAATTCATATTGGATCCACCATGTTGAATTTAAGATAACTGACAACAGATTCATAATCAGCGACCCCAAAGATCCCCAAGTGTCGACTTTTAATTAAATCCAAGCAATTTTTAAAAAACTAATTCGCCATTTTTAATTTTATAAAATTAACGGCAAATTCTTATTCAGTGAATCCGAAAACCCTCAGGTACCAAGTTTCAAGCAAATCGGATGGATTTAAAAAAATTCCGCCATTTTTTGGCCGTCATATTGGATCAGCCATTTTAAATTTTGGAAAACTAACGCCAAATTCGTAATCAGTAAACCCAAAAACCCCTAGGTACCAAGTTTCATGCGAATCTGATAGATTTGAAAAAAATCCGCCATTTTTTGGCCGCCATATTGGATCAGCAATTTTGAATTTTGGAAAACTAACGCCGAATTCGTAATCAGTAAACCCAAAAACCCCTAGTTACCAAGTTTCATGTGAATCGGATAGATTTGAAAAAATTTCGCCATTTTTTGGCCGCCATATTGGATTCGCCATTTTGAAATTTTTGAATTCAATCAATTGCTATGTATTTTAAACTTCTATATCGAAATCTTTTACAAAGGATTTAAAACTAATTAACCTTTTCTCCTTACAACACAAAATTTACGAAAAAAGTATGTTTTTTGAGGTTAGGAAGAAAATGCGCACCAACTTTTAAATTCCAACCTCTGATTTGGATTCAGCGACCCAAAAGACATGAGAATTGACTAGTGAGGTGTGCCTCACTCGAGATTTTTTTTTTTGTGTGCCGGTGTTATCAATCTGTTGAATGGAAAGTCTATAAAACAAACATTCTAACAATAACTTAATATTCTGTTAAAGTTTTATGCTACAAAATATCATTTTATAGATTTAAATTATTGAAACCAATTTGTTTTAGAGTTTATTCGAGTGTCTCATATAATTTGTTTAATGTTTTCTTACATTTCAAGGCAAGCTTACATAGTACGGATATTATGATAC
>WNHD01004929.1:0-11596 GCA_011057455.1 Ganaspis sp. Gsp50 | reverse complement strand
TAAAGTAGTTTTAAGTAATTGGAAATATTTTAAAGCATTCTAAGTATTTTTAAATATATTAAAGTATTTTCGAGTTTTTCTGTAAAACATTATTAATTTATTATCATGAACTTCGTCCTACGTTGAAAATTTTTACTATTTTTTTTCTACTTCTCGAAATATTTTACAAATTAAAAAAAATATTGACATTTGAAATATTGTACATGACTATATATCATTAAAATTTTTGGGATATTTTTATCAAATTCCTGGATATCCTGGATTTCCAGGATCGCTAGACACCCTGGCTTTACAATTTAGATTACTAGAGTTTAGTAGGTGACTTTAGATCTAAAATACTAAATAGGCCTCGGATCGACTTCAGGGATCAGAAAGTTGAAGAAAATCACAGAAAACTCGAAAATGTCGATTAAATATTTTCAAGACTTTACATTTTAATAGAGTTTTTTATTTTTCTTTGTATTTTTAAAAGTCCGACGGTAAAAGTACCTAAAACCTACATAATATAGTGATGAAATAATAGATAAAACTATTGTGAATCATTCAAACCAATTAGGCAGTTTATGGCCATACACTTAATATAACTAAATAATAATTATTATCAATAATGTACTCATATACAATTCTCATTAATTCCAAGACATAAAAAACAAATCAACAAATGTAACGCGCTTTGAAAAAAGGGACCTTAGAAGAAAAAAATTCTAGGTTATATTTGCTGATAGTTTTAACGGGATTAAATCTTTCTTTCTTTCTTTCTCTCTCTCTTTCATTCTTTCTCTCTGTCTCATTCTTTTCTTCTTTCAGTATATAACCTTCAAGAAAAACTTTTTTAAATAATGAAAAATTAAAAAGGAAGCTTGAATCAAGTTCACACCACGTTCAAACTTATGTGACGCTCCACGAGAAAAGGGACCTTACGCGCTTTTCAATATGGTCGCTTTTGCAGCAGTACAACATAGTAACAGCGACCTTATGCAAAAACGCGTAAGGTCCCTTTTCTCGTGGAGCGTCACATATTGCTTCCACTTATAAAAGGAAGTATTTTATTTTCATCTAAATTTCCAAAATCATAATTTCAACTTTATGCGATGTAATTCGACTTAAAGTCTAAAAAAATCAGATTTTTTAAACAAGTCCATCTAAACTATGTGTGTATGTGTTTTCTATTTGTCACTTTACATTTCAATAAATATGGAAACCAAAATAGCTAAAATAATATTTTTCTCAGAATGTTTTAATGCATTTCTAGAAACAAACAAGAGTATTTTGAACCAAATCGGTGAAGACTAAGTATGGTTTTATTTATAATTTATAAAAGAATATTTATTTTGAAAAATTGTTCCGGTGACTTTATTTATTCTTGATTAAACATTTAAAATTTTTGATTAAGAACGTTTAAAAACATAACTTGTGGCCTACAATAGAACATTCTATTGATATTTTATCAAAAGTTAGGAATATTTAAAAATTAAACGAGAAATCATGAAATTAGCAAAAGTCAAAAATCGCACATTTTGAAAAAAATGCTATTGTTAGTTTCCTTAAATATTTCAACAACAAGAGTCACAGCATTAATTTTTTACGAAATTATAGGTATCAGTAGAATAGGACATAAAATGATAGAACAGTAAAGTCCTTGAATCAAGTCTATTTTTTAGTTTTAAAATTTTTGAAATCAGTTATTTAATTTTCTTTAAATACTTGTAGTATTTTAATATGTTTTTTTTTATGAAAAATATTATTTTTTATAATATTTATAATAATTTTTTATAATAATTATAATATTTCATAATATTATTAATATTATGAATTTTTAAATTTTAAAAAGAACATTAAATTTCAAAAATCCAGATTCCTTTCATTAATTCTGCCTGCACTAGAAGTTGCACGTTTTTACTTTCAATTGTTTTTTTAATAGTTTTAATATTTCGTTGTATTAAAAAATGTACCTATAGTATTCAAATTCATTCTTTGAGTTTGTCGTACAATAATCGAAATATTCTTCTTTTATGTAAAAGTTCCATTCTTTTAAAAAATTTTCTTTAAAATAAGTGAAAAAGTGTTGGAGAAATTTTATTATTGTATTATAATAAATATAATAGATATAATAAATAATAAATTGTATTATTGCGAAAAAAATTTGAAGTTTCATGTTAATATATTGAAAAATGCGCTTTTTTAAAACACATTTAAATAAGTAATAGTATATTAAAAAATGTACTATACATTTCAAATTCTTGAAATAATACATATTCTTCGTTTTTAAAGCTACATTTCCCGTATACTTCCCGTACAATTTCCGTACTTTTTAAATTACGATACACATTAACATTTTAAAATTCCTGCATATATTTTTTTCTTTTTTACATTTTTTTATATCAGCTGTTATGAAATCTTTTATTATGGATTATAAATTTAAAAAATATTCTTTAATATGAGAATAAAAAGTTTTAATTACTACTTTTCATTAATTCCCGTACATTATTTTATATTCCCGTACATTTCCAGAATTAAAATCCCGTACAATTCCCGCTTTTCCCTTACGCTGGACACCCTGTAGAGAGTACAGTGCGCGATAGCAATTACAGAAATTTATTTGAATTAAATTTGAAAATAAATCCAAATTTAGAAGAAATATCATGTTATTTTAATTACATTTGCTTTTCTCTCGCTGAACATTTTTGAAGTGACTTACATTAATTATAAATTGTTTTTAAAAAATCTACTTATTATGAAATATAATCTATCATTTATAAAAATATTATCATTTTATCAAAAGAAACTTGTTTTTTCTTTTGTAAGGAGTTACTATTTTTCAAAAGAAAAAAAAAAGAAAAAGTACTTAATTTTATTTTACTTTTTTAAAACCATTTGAACTTCTGTTAACAAAAATTTCTTCTCTCTGAATTATTTCTCTAAGTAACATTGAATTAGATTAAAATAAATACGATTTACCAATTTTTATTGTATATAAATTATGGCAAGTTTACTCCTGGCTTTCTAAATATTTAAAAAATTTTAATGTTTCTAAATCCATGTTTTTTTATTTAAAATATTCTGCATTCGTGTTAAAAATTCTTTAATTTTTTAAAAAATAGTACAATTCTTTAAAATAACTATTCAATTTTTCAGTATTATTTTTCAATTTCGATATCAATTCCAAAATTTCTATTCCAGCTTGCTCAAGCGCGTATATATATTACTAGTGCAAAATACTTTAAAAATTATAAAAGTATTTTAATCGTCTAAGGTTTATTTTAAAGACAATATTTCAAAAAATTACAGTTAAATATTGTTTTTTTTAATTACAAGTATCAAAGATTGTACTAAAAGTAGTAAACAAATTCTACAATATTTGTTTAGTATAAAAATAATTATTAAAATTTAAATGAATAGATATAATTCTTAAAATATAGTTTAAAAAAACAAATTCTAAACTACTTCACATTTTACATAATCAAATATTATATAGAATTAGAACTTCAAATATTATATTTTGTTTACATTTCTTGGTATAAGTATATTAAAAATAAAGTTTTAAACTTTATAAATTTTATTACCTTTTTTACTTTCAAGACATATTTCGCGAAAAAATTACACTTCAACGTTTAAAAATAATTTTTAACAAGAATTACGATTATATTATAATAAACCTAGTAACATTAAAACCGAAACGTCTGACAAATGACAATGTCAATTTACAACTCTAAAAAAAATTCTCCAAATAGACAATTTATAACTCAAAATCAACATAAAGGACAAATTGTATAATTAAGAAAAACGTTAGTTAATTTGAAACTCTTTTTTTAAATTTGAATTTCAAGACAAAATTAAGACTCTTTTCCAAGTGTGATTAATTTAATTTTTTTAAATCGTAAATTACACTCCAATGTTTAAAATACCATAATTTTTAACAAAAATTGCAATTATATAATAAATCTAGGAAGATTAAAAAAACATTAGTTACTAAAAATAATTTGAATTTTTAGATAAGAATGAGATTGCCTTCGAACTATAAAAAGAGTATATTTTATACCATAAAAGAGTATATTTTATACCATAAAAGAGTACATTTTATACCATAAAAGAGTACATTTTATACCACAAAAGAGTACATTTTATACTATAAAAGAGTATATTTTATACCTTGAAGAAGTATACTTTTTACTATAAGAGTCAAAGAAGTTACAATGTAGTAAGAAAAGTCATATTAAAAGAAAAAAATTGAAAAATCACTTCGAGACCAGTACTTAACTTTTAAAATTCGGAATATGTAATTATCAAAATATTGAATACTTGATGTTTAAAATAATGAATACTAACTATTCAAGATACTAATTACGTAATTGAGACTCAAGATTCCAAGTTCTTGATTTCAAAAATACTAACCTTTGACTATAAGGGTTAAAAGCTCTCTCCTCTGTCATCCATAAAATACAATGAGAAAGCTTTTCTTTCTTCAGCTTTTCTTGTCCAGTGTTGAAAATATTTCAAATATCTCGAGTACATTGTCTTGAGTAAAAGTTTTCTATACTTTTGTTCATCAACAGCTCAAGTTGGTTTTCTTCATCATTATCATATTTCTCACATTTTCAATTTAGCTATTCAATTTAATACACTTTCAATTTATCCCTACATTCAGTACATTTCAGCTCTATTTTCAATTAATTAAAAAAAAAAACATTAAAGCTGCTTAAAAAGATAAAATTGATTGGAGCATAAAAATAGTACGAATCTTTAAAAAAATATTTGTTGAAATTAGCGCCAAATTGAGGTAATCATCGTCCATTAATCAATTGATTATAGAGAAGTTTATCCTTTAGGAAAATTGTAATTAAATTCTGTAGAAAAAGCTTGTAGGCTGTTTTTTGTTCTGCGATGGGTTAATTTACAGAGTATTTTCAAGTAAATATATTGTGCATTTAATGTAGGATATCACAATACGACACACCATTTGAATATAGTATATTCAGCAGCCCACTTCTAACAACTTTTCAACTATTATCAAGCCATTCATTATGTCAAATGGAAACTACGCGTGGGTTAGCTATTGTTGTCATACAGTAACTTAGTTCCATCACTGGGCCACAAAAATATATAAATTTCCACCCTCAAATGGACTTTTCACACCTTTTGAGTATTTCAACATATTTCCTGCACATTTTCATTCATAAAGGCTCTCTTATTGAGTATCAATCCTTACATCTGCAAAATAAAACAACAGCCAATTAATTAGTCAATTCGTATCCATTCTTAATTTTTAAATCATCAAAAAACACTGCAGTTTGTTCAATAACGTATAATTTAAACAATTATTTTCAAAATGATCGTTTATGCTCTAAACATAATAATAATAATAATTAAATTGGAGGCTAAAACCACACAAGAAAACTCCAATTTAATTTATAGAGAGGGTCAAGAAAATTAAAGATAAATCGAATAATAAACATAAATAATAATAATAAAAACACAATACAAAAATAATAAAAAAACGATAATACAAAAATAATAACAAAAAAAAACAATAATACAAAACTAATAACAAAAAAACAATAATACAAAAATAATAACAAAAAAACAATAATACAAAAATAATAACAAAAATTATAAAAAAAAATAATGAATTAATAATAATAATAATAATAATAATAATAATAATAATAATAATAATAATATAGTATAACGATAATAGTTTTAAAATAATAAATATAAATAAGCACTTGATGTTTTAGTAAAATTACAATGAAAGTATTTCTTTGCTATTTTTAAAATTTTAATATTTGTTTGAATTGAAAAAACATCACCATACACAAAATCTCTACGAAAGAAGTTGAAATAAATTAAACAAAACAGAATCCAGAGAATAAAGAACAACAAATTGTGTTCACTTTTCCTTTCACATAGAGAAATATTAATTATAAGAAAACATAAAAAACATCAAAAGTACTAAAAGCATCAAAAGGAACCAAACAAAAAATCGCGAATAATTCCAAAAATGTACAGTGAAATATAACTTTTACACAGATTCGCTTTTCAATGTATTCTTCCAAACACTGAAATTTGCAACTTTCGAAGAATACAATAATGGATGTACTTTTAAAAACGTAAAAAAATGAAAAATTTGTTTATTATATAAAGAAATTGTATATTATAATTATATTATATAAGAATTGTTTATTAATACAAGAATGTTTATTAATACAAGAATGTTAGAAAATATTGATTCAAATGTTTATAAAGTTCGGAACGTTCATTTGAACGAACTGTTTTGTTTTCGTTTTAATTCTTTAAAAATGTAATTTTATAATGAAAATGGAAAATTAATTTTAAACAATAATAATAATAATAAAAGTTAATAATTGTTGCATAAAATAATATTTTAGGATAAATCTGAATTTTTAAAAATAGAAGCACAAAAATTTCGTTCACTTCTCTTTTGCATTCGATTCAAGTCAATTTGACAGGGTAAATCATAACCTAAAAATTCTTTACAACCAAACCAAGCTTTTTTCATTATTGCAAGTGTTAACAATAGTTTAGTAAAAAATGTAAAATTGAAATAGAATTTGGTTCATTATTAATACTTTTAATTAAATTATTATTAGGACTCATTATTATTATTAGATGTTGATGACTATTGTAATCGAAAAGCTTACAAATTTAAAACGATTTCAATCGACATTTTATAACATTTTTTAAACCCGTGTTTAAAGCACAAGTCGATACTTTGAAACATATATACGAAAAATTAGTTAATGTTCTACTTATGCAATAATTTGTAAAAAATGACGGATGTAACCAAACGTTACACGAGATGTTCGGTTACTGAAAAAAAATAAAAACTGTTTTATTTGCTACGACTGGAAGTACTTAGTAAAAAAACATGCATAAAAATCAGGATTTTGTTTCTAATTATTACGAGGAAGTGTCTTGAAATAGAAAAATCTGGGTCGTAATAATTTTGTTGAAAAGAATGCACTTGAAAATGATTGCAAAAAAATTAGTTTACAATTACTTTAAAAAGCAAAATGAGTCACGGTTCTTTCAAACAGAATGAATGCTACAAATTGTCATTGTAATTTTCTGACTCAGGATAAAACATTCAAGCATCGACGATTTCATATTCGAGAATTTAATGAATGAATCGTTATCATGCCTTACTTTTGTAGAAATTGTTAGTAACTTAAAAGAATCCGTAAACTACAATTTACCGTTTTTTTATCAGCATTTGTTATACAAGTTTCAATAATTGAAAATCTTTTTTAGAACGTAAATAATTGCGTTAAGATACATAATTGTTTTACACAGAGATAATTGTTTTTAAAACAGGTGTACATGATTGTAATTTGAAATACATGTGTGTTTTGAATAAATGTAAATAAATAAATAAATGTAAATATAGCGAAATATATAAATGAACAAAATATGAATAAATACTTTGTGAAAATATATAATTAGAAAAATTAAGAAATAAAATTAAATATTAAAGTTATTATTTAAAACACTTGCAGTGATTATTCCCCATGAGGAAGCAAAATTGCAATAAAAACGAAAATTAACCTTAAAAGTCTATTACCCAGGCCTTATTTGGAAGATTTTTTTTGACAAAGTAACTATGAATCACTATTTCGCGAATGAGTTGGTGTTTAAATTACGAAAGTAGGCCAAAAAACAAATTTTTCGTTGCACAAAGGTAAACAAGCTTTGATTCGAAAACACAAATGCCGAAAAATAACACAGATTTAAAGCACATTAATCAACAGGTTAAATTCCGGTATTTCAATTCACAGCAACAATACTCAAAAAATCGATTTTATCGTACAAAATCAATACACATTGAGAACCATTGATAACTTTCACCTGGTTTTCGAGTTTTTACAGCCAATTAAACAAGCGGAATTTTTACAGGCATTTAACTGATTTGTGTTACAATTATGAAATGCACAAAAATTGTGAGCATATTTTTCGCTAATGAATCGAGTTGATTCTTGCAAATATCAACACAGTGGACGTGAGGTCGTCCGCGTATCACTTGATAAAAAGGCGATCTTCCGGGAAGCTGGTGTCCCCGGATATTGAGTAATGCACATTTCATTTGCAGTGGTTAATTGGTTAATTCCTCACCTTAGGAAAGCTAGGAGGAGATCGAACCAAGTATTTATCGCGACATCCTTTCAGAACACAAGAGGCCCATAGGGAACATGCTTTCGGACCCAACCTTCGTGCCAGACTGTTGCTTCTTAACTGAGTTCGTCAATTTGTTGTAACACGCGTTCATTCACACTGTTTAATCACACTATTCGGTTTAACACGCGCGACGGAGAAGTTTTCTACGCCTGTTTATCCGCGTCCTGTTTTCCTTGCAACTTTGACGAGAGAATGTACAATCAGATGGAGAGACTACTTGACACTTGGTGAGACACACGTTAGCCGATAATTGTTCCGCGCGCTTGAAAATCAAGCAAGTCCTATATTACAGAAAAAATTGTCGCACTCGTTTTTCGCGAACCGAGCACCGATGATACGGCTAACGGGTGACGGCTGTGCTCGGAGCCCTTGCCCAGTTTCTCGTCCTTCGACTCCGACGGGATCCTGCGTCCTGATACGTCCACCATTTCGATTTTTCTAATCACGTGGTACCTTAGAGTGTTCAGGATTGGAGGATTTTCACGACCACGTGACCGACGATGAGCATGACCGTTGATTGTGTATGGAATAGAGATTGAAAAATAAGGGGATATTTTCCTTGGCGACTGTGGCGACGCGTATTGAAGGAATTCTTAAGTTTGTTAAAATGAAGAGTAGCGGTCGGTTAATCCTGTAGTCGATATGGTAGAGATTTTTATTAGTTTCCATAGAGTGGTAATTTTGATTCTTCCAGATGGAATATTTTACTTCTTTCTTACTTCTTTATTAATTTTCACGAAGTAATAATATTAATTTTATTTTTCAACTAATCTTTCGTGATTTTCTTTATAGAATAAAGTATGTTTAATAAATCAGTGATATAATTAAGAACAAGCCAATAATATACAATTTAAATGAAACTAGAAACAAAATACGTACATTTGACTTATATTGTTGTCAAAAATCGTTAACTTTTAGGGTTAAGGTGCGACATTGTTTTTACTTTGATTCTTTCATACAAGTTTATAAATTAAAGTATTAGGACAGTACAAAGAGAATATAATTCCTAATTTCATCTACCATAAATTACAACAAAAGTATTTTAGTTTGAATTGATAATATTATACAATGCACTATTTATAGCTCTGGCGCTGTACAGAATCTGGTCGTTTTTACTATGCTGACAATTGTTTTGGAATTATAAATAGATACCAATTTTCAATAAAAATTATAACAGAGAAGGTATAGGTATTTTCATTTTGACTCAATTCTTTAATTACAAAAATAATAATTGTGATGTAGAAATAAGAAATATATATAAATTTTTATTCTCTTTATCAAGATAATTTTGACAAAGCGACAAAATTTATTATTAATCTTTCACTCTTTCAGTTATTTATATTGCACAAACAATTATTATAAAATTGAATAATACTCAGAAGGGGTTATTTAATATATTTATTTATTCAAATTATATTATAAACCCATGTAACATTTTAGAATAATTTAAAAAAAAAACTTTATGTATTAATTTTTGTGAAAAATTCTCCAATGTTTATAATTTTTTAAAATTTAAATACTTAAATTATTAAATTAAAGTAATTTAATACTCTTTGCTTTTCTTATACATTTATAGTCAGATTTTGGATTTTCTGTTATATAAATATGTGATATCTTGAATTAAAATTCTTTGGAATATTATTTTAGATTTATTACATTTTATGAGTACTTTTTAAAATGAAAGTATAATTTTTTCTTATGAAACTGAATTAGGTTATAGATAAGATAATTAATTAAATATAATTAAATATAATTAGTATATAGATAAGATTTACCAATATTACTTAAATAATAAAATGAGATAAAAATGAGAACAAAATTTAATTAAATCAAATGTGAAATAATAATCAGTTTCTTTCCATGACTTTAAAAAGATTTAATTATTTCCTTAAATTTTGATTGTAGGTACAATATTTATGTCAGGTTTATTCCTAATAAAAATTTTTTTATTAAAAATTTGTGAATAAATTTACAGTTTCCGATGAGGACAGCTGTGCCGTTGAAACGAAAAATAAACTAATTGTTTTATATTTTGTTTTGATTGACTTGCAGTGATCGATAATTCTACTTTATTATTAATTTGTTCCTAGTACCTACCTATAGTTTACTAAACATTTTTAAATAATTTAAAACGTTTGTTAATCCATGCTTTTTATTTGTTTAAAATATTCTGAAATCCTGTTGAGAAACCTGTTTTCTAAAAATATATTTCAAATTTTTTTATAAATAACATACTTTATAATAATAATAATTTTGATAATAACTATTTTTTAATTATTTTATATTCTTTTTTTAAACAAACCTTATTTATCGAGATGTAATAATCTAAACTCTGAAAAAATATTTTCCAGTTTTATACATGCGTATTAATTTTTTCAAGTTCTTATGATAATAATAATAATAATTATAATAATAATAATAATAATAACCTTAAAACAATGAATGTATTAAATAATGTACATTAAATAAATAAATAAAACAATCACACTTTTTAAATAATTTTAAAAACAATTACAAAAGTTTAAAATTTATTGCAATAAAATTTGAGCTTATTTAATATTTAATTATTTTCATTTAATAAAAATATTTTTGTCAAATTTTGTTTCATTTCGAAATCTAGTTTTCCAGCAATGTTGCTATATAGTAGTATACATATTCTAAAATGCATGTAGGATGTAGGTACAACAAATAAGGATAGAACAAATATGTATATATTTGAAAACAAACGTTTATAAATATAATTTATTTATATAATAAATTTTTTACAAAATAAGTTTAAAAAAAATTCATTTATCATTATAATTTTATTATTATTATTTTCTTTATTGTTATTATTATTAATAATATTATTATTACAATTTAAAAAATTCTAATAAAATACAAAAGTTAAAAACGGCAAATGAAATAAATTTATGTAATAATTGTCAAATACTACCCGTTTTCTATTAGTGTTTTAAAGAAGTCCTCCTTCAGGGGCTATAAGAGCGCATTTGATAATCCATTCTAATTTCAAGGAAAGTAAAAATTTAACGCTTCCAAATATCGACAAAAATAAATTTTAATTGATTTTAATTCGGTCAATTAAACATTACGGGGTGCATTTACCGCGTAGATTTTTTGTCGGAAAACCCCTCCATTTTTTATAAAAATAAAATAAGTAATATTTTTTTCTAAGCGACCGTTCACAAAATACCTAACGTCTTTAGGGAGGGAGAAGGGGATAAGCAAAAATGTTAATCAATATTAATCTGAGTTTTCATGAGGGAGTGAGGCTGAAGAAAATTTTGTACGTAACGTTTTCATTTTACATATTACTAGTGCCGCTGACGGCCGTCAGCTTTGATTCCATTCACTTTTTTCTTTTAATTTCTACATTATTTTATCAATTTTCTTCTAAATATATTCC
>WNHD01004928.1:0-11339 GCA_011057455.1 Ganaspis sp. Gsp50 | reverse complement strand
TAAGAAAATTTTGTTCATTATAATAAATTATCCTAATACAAAACTTCGCTAAATCTAAAGCCCCTTCAAAAGTGTCCAAGTACTGGTGCTTTTACCTTACCTATTAAAACTTCTTTTCTACCCATTTTATCATCCATTGTACCTATTGCAACATCTTTTGTATTCAACACAACATTATTGTAATATGTTTTTTGTATCCCATACAAAATCCATTGTACTTACTGCAACGTCTATTGGACCTATTTCAACATACATTGTAAGTGTTACAAAATCCTTGATGTATTTCAATATCCATTTTATGTTGCAACATCCAACGTACCCATCGCAATTTCTATTGTACGCATAGCAAAATCATTTCTACCTATTTCAACATTCAATGTATCTATCTTAACATCCATTGTACCTATTTCAACATCCATTGTACCTATTGTAACATCATTTGTACCTATTTCAACATCCATTGTACCTACACTGAAAAAAAAATTTATTTGATTCAAATAAACCATTTACTTGTGTATTATCAAATAAATAATTTATTTGAACCAAGTAATTATTATTTAATTCAAAGAAATGGTATTTGAATCAATTATTTCTGTATTTGAATCAAATATTGATTATTGGACTCAAATAATAAATAATTTTTTTTTCAGTGTATTGTAACATCATTTTTACCAATTACAACATCCTTTGCACCTACAGCAACATCCATTGTTCCCATTGTAATATCCATTCACGTATTGCAAAATTTACTATACCTTTTACAATATCCACTCTGCTTAGTGTAACATCTATGAAATCCACTAAATTGCCTATATCACTTTTTCAACATCACTTTGACATTCATAATACCAACACCTTCTTTATTTTGAATTTATTGCACAAAAAGCAATTCTAAGCTAAATAAAATAATGTAACAAACACATAAAATACCTGTTTGCCGACATGTAAATTATTTTATGTTCTCTTGTAAATAAATGTTTTGATTCATTTTCAAATACCTCCATTTTCTATTCATAATTTTACCGTAAATTTTCGGGACAGCAATTCTATGAGCTTAGCAGATTTTGTAAAGTGTCCAACTTTCGGTACAGTATAGACCATTGTGAACATCTAAGTGAATGTTGAGTTGACAGCCTGGTGGATGAATCGGACGATAAATAATAAGGGATGAAGTTATGCTTCCCACATCGATTTGGCAGCAATACAACTCGCGATAGAGTAAATCAGAATTCAATTTGTGCCACAAGATTAGAGTCACCGATACCGAGATACTGGGTTATTTTATCTATTGCTTATAATATTTCTCCATTTTCATCTTTTCAGCTTCAGCAAAAATTCACTGCACACTACATATTTCCTTTTCAATGTAATTTTAATAATGAAATTCTACCGACATTATTTACAGTTTCTGTAACCTTTCGCAAATTTATCTAAAAAAATGTAATAGTATGGTTCATCTCAATTTCAATTCTAATAAGGGATTCGAACGCAGATAATTTTTGGATGTCAATAATTTGCTTGCTGAAATAAAAAAAGTTGATTTCGTTTTAAAGAATAGTATTGTTGGTATAAAGCAAATTATTATTGGTACAGAAACATCATTGTTGGCATAGAAACAGCATTTTTGGCATAGAAACATAATTTTTTGTATAGAAACATAATTTTTGGTATAGAAACATCATTTTTGACATAGAAACATCATTCTTGGTATAAAAACATCATTTTTGGTATAAGAACATCATTTTTGATGTGAAATGATCATGTTTGGTATAAAAAATAAATATACCGAATGAAACGGAAAAGTGTCTGTTGGGAGTCATCTTGACCAGTTATTCATCTTGTAATACTTATATTTATATTGTCGTGAACAGGCGGTCACCGGGTACGCAACACCCCTTGATCGTTTTAGCGCCAAATGCCGCCGTGTTTTACACTTGGCAATAATAGTTGAAATCTATGTAGCCAATATTTTATGTCACCCCTTCTTGAAGCAAACCCTCCTACATATGGAGCTTCCAATATCGACTGCGTTAGCCAGTTATTGGTTAATACTCCTAAGGGGTTGGTTCATACATCAATAGCTAATGAAATAAAAATAGGTCCGCCGCGCATTTTTCAATACTGACAATATCATCAATACAACAAACATTTTTCAATCAAAACTTTAAAAGACTTGTATATCCTCCAAATCCCAGATGGTGCACAATATGGCCCACATCCAACTTTTGAGATTTTAATTCTTTCCAGGCAAACAATATTTTTGATAAATATTGCCGTTCGGGTCAACACTCTGTTCTAAATATAGGATATTTCTTTCCTATATTCCTATTTTCGTAGAGGAAAGAGTTTCTCCGAGTGGAAAAATTGAGACAAGACATTTTTCTGTTATATTGTAATTGTAATTTTGTGAATTGTATCTTTTATTGTAATTGCAGGGTGTAATGATTGATTGCTTTGTGATGGGAATAGAAAGAGACTCGGAGTGTGAAAACAAGTTGGTGGCTGATGTCGACAAAATTACTTGAAGGAATAAACGGAATTTAAATACCTTGGGGTGGAAAAAGGATGTTCTTTCGAAGGTGAAGGATCGTCCCGAGGGAAAGATACATCCAGAGAAAGAAAAAGGGTCGTAATTTACACGAGGCAGGACTATGTTACACAGTTCAACAACTCCAAAGATTACTTTTAAAGAGGTATTTATTTTGATTCTTTGTTCTCAAGGATATAGTAACATCTTTTAGGTGTGTTGTAAAATTTATTACAAACAATCCAAAGAATGTTGCATCTATTTCAATATTTAGTATGTCTAGTGCAATATCGGTTGTACATGTTGCAACATGCATTGAAACTATTGCAACATCCATTTTACCTATTCCAACATCCATTATATTTTTTCCAACATCCATTTTACATATTTGAACATCCATTGTACCTATTCAAACAGCTTTTTTACTCTTTACAATATCCATTGTACCCACTTCATTATCCTCTGAACCTATTACATTGTCCATTGTACCTATAGCAACATCCTTTGTACCTATTCTAACATCCGTAGTACCTGTTTCAACATCCTTTGACCTATTCCCATATCCATTTTACCTATTCCAACATCCATTAAACCTATTTCAACACCCATTATACCCATTCCAACATCCAATAAACCTATTCCAGCATCCATTGAACCTATTCCAACATCTATTTTACTTATTTTTACATCCATTACACCCATCCAAATAGCTCTTTTACTCATTACTATATCCATTGTACCCACTGCATTGTCCATTAAACCTATTGCAACATCCTTTGTACCTATCCCAACATCCTTTGTACTTATTCCAACATCCTTTGGACCTATTCCAACATCCTTTGTACCTATTCCAATATTGTTTGTGCCTATTCCAACATCCGTGGTACCTGTTTCAACATCCTTTGACTTATTTCAACATCCATTGCACCCATTAGAATATTTATTGGATACATTGCAAAACCTATTATACCCATTACAACATTCATTGTACTTATGGCAACGTCTTCTGTACCCATTGCAACATACATTGTACCTATTCCAGCATCTATTGTACCCATTGCAATATCCATTGAGCCTATTGCAACATCCTTCATACCTATACTATACATCAGCGATTGTACCTGTTGTACATCTTTTATACCTAATGTAACATCTTTTGTGTCTAATGCAACATCTTTTGTACCCAGTGCAACATCTTTTTTATCTAATGCACCATCTTTTGTACCCAATGCAATATCTTTTGTACCCAATTTAACATATTTTGTACCCATCGCAATATACATTGCGTCTATTTCATCATCCTTCGTACCTACCGAAACAGTGATTGCACCTGTTCTAACACGACTTTCTCGCGCTGCCAAAATCCGTCTAAAGCAATATATAATGGTTCACTCCCGGAGGCAGTTATTGCACCCGAAATTTGCAAACCCTCGCAATGAACATCAATTCCAAGCAACTTTAAATGTATAAAAACACAAGAATAGGACCTCTAGTGAAATGAAAAGCAACTCCACGTGAATTCAATCGAAAAAGGAACGTAAAAGACCCGGTGTTATCCGTTTTTAAGGCAGCAGGCTTTACCTCGGTCCTCTGCAAAGCTGACCATTCTCTTGCCTCCTCTCATTTCAATCTTATTGATATACCGAATAAACACAGGCTACTGGCTTTACGAGGCAAATACGACACGAGGCAAATTGATTTCGACTCCTATTTGTAAATCAAACTTCTAGAAGATACGAAAAAAGAAAGAAAAAAGAAAAGAACTAAATGCTTGGATGAAAAATGATTTATCAGATTTTGTAACATGGAAAGTCATGAATAAAAAATGTTTTCTCATTATAGTTGAACTTTGTGCTATTCGTGTAAAAGGCATACATACAGATAGAATGTAACGCGTATGGAGTAGCGGTTTTAAATTCCGCGAGTCAAAGCGATGTTTGACATGGAAATCTTGAACGATGCATTAAACATGTTGCAGAGTGCTTTCTCTTTTTCTCGTTCTTTTTTCCACCCTCTCCACACTCAGGTCTCTGTCTGCCTTTCTGCAAAGAGATGTCGTCTGAGTTGGACCGCAGGTCTGTAACCCACCACCACTGGGCCCCCATAACCTCACCATTATCCAAGCAATGTTTACTTAAGCAAACGAAGGGAGTCCTGCAGATCAGCTTCCGCCTTTTAAGATTGCGACCCCGACTTCCGGTACCGATCAATATTCCCAATTCTATTTCTTGCGCGACACACTGCAGAATTCCTTCATCTTTCCATTATATTCGGACATCACAAAACAGGCAGAATTTTAAAATTATTGGGGTGGATTTTTGTTCAACTATTTTTCGTTTTCAGCCCCTAACCTACAACGGAAATTAGGCATTTCCGTTTGGAATTTCAAATTCCAAGTATTTGTTTCTTAAATTATAATTAAAGACATATAGAGTCTAGTAAAACCAAATTTATTTAATAAATGTGAATAAAATCAATTGGTACTGACAGCTAACATCATACTTAATACTTTAAAACAAAAATTAATTAAATGAGAATTTAGATATATCCGAGAGACATAAAAGTTAAAAGTTTCTGAGATAGGCCTATTTAATATACAAGTATAGAAAAGAATTTGTATATAAGAATTGTTACTGCTTTTTAAAAAGACAAGATATTTAACAAATGGGACATGATGAAAGGGGTGATTCAAGCGGTTCCGTAAATAAACCTGCAGGAGGCAATTTTACGAGGGAATTTTCGTAAAAGGCGTCCCATTGTCCGGCAAATGACATCAAGCTTATTGTATTATTTAAAGAGCCCTTCTTTAAGGTCTTTTTAGCCACTCACCCCAGCGAAATCCACCACTCGGACCTCTTCGTTTTTCGCTCCTAAAAATCTGGCAGGACATCGTCCTTGTCGAGAGGGGTGATTTTAGGGGTTACACACGTTTTAAAGGGTCTTCCATCTCACTACATTACAACACCAAAAATCCACTTTTAAGAATGTGCTTAAAAATTCTTTCGTTATTCCTTGTTTATTTATACTTTCGACTATTGTAAAATTGAGCTGTAGTTGCTATACATATAGCTATATAGTAACTTGTAGCTATGTATCTATATAAGTAGCTATGTAGCTATATGAGTAGCTATGTAGCTATATAAATAGCTATGTAACTATATAAGTAACTATGTATCTATATAAGTAGCTATGTAGCTATATAAGTAGCTATGTAGCTATATAAGTAGCTATGTAGCTATATAAGTACCTATAGTTATGTAGCTATGTAAGTAGCTACTTTTTTAGTAGCTACTATATGTTAAAATTACAACTTTATAGTAACAATTGTATTAAAATTCCGCCTTTAGTGTCACATTAAAATTCCACCCTTATATAGTATCAAATACTAAAATCCCGCCTTCAGTATTATATAATAAAATCTTCTCTTATGAAAGTTTTTGTACATTGAAATTTCGACCACATGTCGAAGTATTAAAATTTTGATTTTAGCAACTAATCTAGCACTAAAAGTATACCATTATAATCGAAATTAAATCGCACTTTGATATTATAGAAATTTCGAAAAGATCATTGTAGCAGTCTATATAGGATTGACACTGAAAATGGATGTAAAGTGAAACAGTATTTGGGGCAATTGTAATACAAGGTGGATTGTGATGAATGGGGAATTTTGTAACTTACCAGGTGAGATGCCGAGTTTTGCTTGAAGGGTTGAGGGACTTCTGAGATCAGGGGTTGATACAGGGGCAATTGTGGGAGGTGACAGGTGTGGGTGTGTCTGAGCTCCGCCACCTGTCGTCGTTGTTGTTATTGTTGTTGTGGCACATGGATGCAACGGTGATGTTCTCTTTAAAGACTGTTCAGTCCGCCACGTGACCTCATTATCACCTATCCACACTTTACCTGCAAAAAACAACAGACTCTGATTTTTTGTTTTTTTTTGTTTTTTTTGTTTTGTTTTTGTTTATTTGTTTGTTTTTTTGTTTTTAAACAAAATAAAGAGCCCACGACCAATAAAGGCCATTGAAGGACAATACAGTAAAAGTAAATTTAATATAATTAATAATAGTGTAATAATATAAAAACCTAATTGTTTTACAATCGACAGGAAGGAAAGAAAAAAAAATAATATACAAATATTAACTAAGTAAAAACGAAAACTGAACCTACTGACGATAATTAAAATAGCATCAAGTGCGTCGATTCAAAATGTATCTTTTATAACAGTTTTGAAAGCCAAAAGTGGCATATAAAGATTTACCAATAAGAGCATTGTATAACTTTCTTTCATTCTGCAGAAAGAATTTTTGTAAATCGAATTTTTGCATTTTCTAGATTTTCTAAATTTTTGCAATTTCTTTTCTAATTCTTTCAATCTTTATCAACATCAAAGTCTGATAAAACTTTAAATTAGATTCTAGTGTCTAGAAATTAGATTTCAAATTATCTGCAAATTCTTGGAAAATTGATAATTTATGTGTTTTATTTCCTTATTGCTTACGCAGAAGTATGTATATATGTATGAGTTTAAAAGAAGCTGATCAAAATTGTCTGCTTTTTCTTGTAGATGCTTATTCACTTTTAGTGTGTTAGGAATAATTGAATTTGTTCGAAGTGGGGATTATTGAGGAAAAAAAGCGAGTACTTTATTTAGTTAACATCAATCAACTTTATTTGGTTAATTTATCCATACTTGATTGCACCTTCAGATTGTCGTAAGCGATAAATAGGCAACGCAATGACAATTGGAATTAGTAGAGTTTCATCTTTTGTGCGAGAAAGAGTTAATAGAAAAATGTAAGTGATTTTGTAATTATTATATAAAAGGATTCTTTTTCTTTAAAAAAGAAAAACTACTCTTTATTTGTATTAACAATTTTTTGTTATATTTTATTTATGTAATAAAAGGGACAAGCCCTTGCAAAAATAAGAATCTCAAGTTATCGAATTAAGCATTAAAGTTGACGCGAATTAGAAACGGAGACAATCTGATTTGCAGTTTGCATCAAACAAGAGCGTTATATAATTATATAACTTTGTATATTGTATATTTACAAGTAACCTGTTTTTAAATATGCAGTCTTCTTTTCAGATGAAGTTAACAAGTTTATATCTCTTCGCAATAACACTTATTGTAACATTTCTTTTCGGAAACGTGTTAGCTTGCAAACACAATGGAAAAAAAGTGAGTCACAATAAATTTATGATTTCAAAAATTTTACTCAAAACCTGCAATAATTACTTTAATATATTTTGCTTTTTAACGTAAGAAGTATTTATAAATATATTTTTCCCTTTAATTTTCATGTTCAAACATTTTCACTTTATTCATATCAAAGTTCAACTTGATAAAAAAAGAATTTAAACAAAAATATGCTGAATATAGTATAGTGCATTTTAACATACCTTCATATAAACATATATATTGTACTAAAATTTTTAATAATGGTATTTTAGCTTTTAAATTTTAATAATTCATTGTTTTAATGATTTTTAAAATATTTTAATAAAACATTTTTATATTGATGGTCGATGATGATGTACATTTGACTTGTGGTTCAATATCTTTAATGTGTTTATTAAAAAATGTTTCCAATCAAATCATGTATTTATTTGAAATTAAAAGCTTTTCGACTGCAATATACTAATCATCTTCAATATTAATACAACTAAAAAATATACTCTAATTTAACATTGAAATATAAATAATACATAAATATATTAACAACATTTTAAATAAAAAAATAAAATAAACATTATAAGATTATAATTTATTTTAACTTACAAATAATGAAAAGGATATTAAAACTTTTTCTTAAATATTTGATATTTAGGTGAGATTGGCATATACATTAGTTATTATTGTCAATATATGTATATATATGTACAAATCAAACTAATAAAACTAAATTCAAATTATGCAAAACATGTCATCAACATAATAATAAATAATACACTATTTTAAGATTTCTTTTAATATTTTAATAATAATAAATTCTGTTTAATTAACAGTGTCAACGTGATGATGAATGCTGCCATATTATGAAATGCCATCCTAAACACAGGGTCTGCCGAGGATATACCAATTAATACCAAATTGTTTTAAACAATGCGTAAATTCTCATAAAACTGAGCGCACGAAATTGTCTACGTATAAAGTGCAAAATACAAAAAAATCCATCATTTTTCCCGCATTAACATACACATGTGCATGTTGAGTAAAATGTGCACATAATAGTGTACACACTACGTTTTTTAAAGAAAAAAAAGTATAATATACCTAAGTATTTATTATTTTCTTTTTGGTCGCCAAATGCCCGCGTGTTCAAAATTTTGATTTGTTAAAAATACAACTATGTCTTATGTTCAATTAAATGTCTTCACATAATAAGGTTTTCGTTGTCTTTTTCCAAATACTCTTTGTTTTTAAACAAAATTAAATAACCAAGCCTGCAAGACGAGTATCATATTTATTAAATTGAAGTTCTTTCATTAATTTTCAAGAAATTTATTTTTTGAAAGTACTTTATTAATGTTCTTTATTTGCAACTATTAAAACAATAATAATCATAATGATAATAATAACAATAATAATAATAATAATAATAATAATAATAATAATAATAATAATAATAATTGAAATAATTAAAATTAAAAGTTCGCGCGATTTTATTTCTAAGTTTAAACATTTCTAACACATGTAATAATTAAACAAAAAATGTTTAATTAGTCTAAAAAATTATATTTATATTAATACTTTTCTTTATTTCAATTTATGTTAGTTTTTTATTACATTTCTTAAAATTGAAATATCAATAAACGAGGAATCGTGAAATTAAGCCTATACGAAGAATATATTCTCAAAGAATATCATGGAAATATTTGAGAATGTTTGGGAATATTTAGGAATATGGAATACGCAAAATATAATAAAATTTTCGAAAAATTAAACATCAGTGAATATGTGAAAGAATAAGTTTTAAATATAAAAATAAACTAGAATTTTGTCATCTTTGGCAGATTTAAAAGAGACTAGACAAAAAATTATCTATTTGTTTGTAAAAGGTACATTATTAAAAATTCAAAAACCAAAATATAAAAACTATGTAAAAAATATTGAGTTTATTAGAGTGTACTGCACAATATCTATAAGAATATCTAAGAATATCGAAGAACATCAAAGAATATCAAAGAATATTTAGGAATATTTAAGAATATTTAAGTATATAATTACTTATAAAGATGTTAAGTTTATTAGAGAGTACTCCAGAATGTCTAAGAATATCTAAGAATACTTAAGAATACTTAAAACTAATGCTGAATATTTTTATATATTCTGGAATATTATTTGAAAAAGTTTTTCGAAGACTGAGAATATTGAAGATGGGAATATCTACAGAATATTCGAGAATATCTGGCAAGTGTACGAAGAATACCTTAGTTGACGACCCCTCGAAAACTATGTAAAAACACATAGAGTTTATTACAGAGTACTTCAGAATATCTACGAATATTTAATAATACTTGAGTATACTTGAGTATATATTACTTATAAAAATATTGAATTTATTAGACAGTACTCCAGAATATCTAAGAATATCTACGAATACTTAAGAATGCTTAAGAATACTTACGACTAATACTAAATACTTTTATATCTTCTGGAATATTATTTGAAAAAAATTTTTGAATATTGAGAATATTGAATATAGAAATATCTACAGAATATTCGACAATATCTGGCAAGCTTACGAAGAATACTTTGGTTATGACGACTCATCGGTAATAAATATTTTTTAATACTTTTGATTGGTAGAAAAAATAAGATTTAATTTATCAATTTTTTTATTTAAATCTTTTTAATTTGTTTAATTATTACTTATCTAAAAAAAATTAGATTTCATTTAGTAAACATTTGGATTTCAAATTGTGTCCTTTTTTAATTTTTCTTTTACTGCAATGAACAAAGAAATTCAAAATCAAACATATATTAAAAATTTGTTTTAGTATTTTTTTTTATATTTTACATTTTTTTAATTCAATTCAATTTTTCAAATATTAGCAAAAGCTTTTTCAGTCACTGTTTTTTCTTTCAACGAATGAAGCATTTATAAAATGCTTAAAAAGTCTTTCTTCAGATAGAAATTAAAAAAAGGGATAGAAAATTACAGTTTCTTAAATTAATTTAAAGTATAAATTTTGTTCTATTTTCTATAAATAAATTATTAATTAAAATTTAATTTTAACAATATCTTTTTCTTACTTCTATTGCTTTATTCTATTAATTATTTAATTTTTATAATTTTAGATACTTATTTTATTCAATGAGATTTAAAAATGAATAAAACATGTGGTAATTTTTTTATGCCAATTCTTGTTATTTGTTGAATTATTCTTTTGCACTTGATAATTAACTGATAAGAAGGAATTTCAACATTTTAGTAATGTATTGAATAAATAATTTAAATTTCTGAAAAACAGTCAAGATTTTATTTAGTATATTTTCATTTCACATTCTTCTATTTGGTTAATTGTTATTTTTTCATTGAAATTCTAAATTGAAAAAAAAAATTAAACACATAATATATTGATCATTTAAATATTCTTGTAATTAAAAAAAGCTTCATTTTGTTATTTATTTTATTATTTATTTTGTTATTTAAATTGTTGTTATCTGTTTAATTTTTTTTGCAAATAACAATAAACAAAAAAAAAATAAGTTAAACATATTTTAAAATTTTCAATTTGTAAAAACAGTCAGGTTTAATGTAGCAATTCTTTATATTCAACAGTTTTTATTTGTTTAATTTTT